>CABHPR010134740.1:0-33210 GCA_902168415.1 Peromyscus melanophrys | reverse complement strand
CTCTCTCTCTCTCTCTCTCTCTCTCTCTCTCTCTCTCTCTCTCTCTCGTGTGTATACAGAAGTAGACTTCCATCTGAATTTTAAAAAAGACTTTAGGGATATTTATCCCTCCCCATATTAACTGCTCTCCCTCCACCACTCCAATTTAACTCTTCCCATTCCATTATTCCCTATTAATACTTTTTATAACAATGTGTTCTGTCCCTATCCCCTAGAAAGTCCCTCCCGTGTCTCTTTAGTAGTTTTCTGAACTCTGTAGCCATTCCAAATGAAATACAAGTATCTGAAGACTCAAAACTAGCATCCATATATGAGAGAAAATATGAGGTCTTTCTCATTCCGGGTCTGGGTTACCTCACTGAGAACAATAGTTTCCATCTTCCATTTACTAGCAAATTTCGTTTTTAACTGCTGAATAATATTCCATTGTATAAATATGCCACATTTTCCTTATGTATTTATTAGTTGGTAGACATCTATCCGGTCTCCATTGCATGGATATTATGAGTAGAGAAACAATGAACATGGATGAGTGGGTATCTGTATTAGGATATGGTGTCCTTTGTGGATATACTCAAGAGTGGTATAGCTGATCATATGATAGATCTATTTTCATTTATGAGGAACCTCCGCACTTACTTCCATAGTCGCAGCACCAGCGTGCATCCCCACTAGCAATGAGTACGTGCTCTCCTGTCCTTACACCCAAACAGCACGTGCCACTGTTTGATCTCAGTCATTCTGACTGGGACAGGCTGAAACAAAAGCAGTTTTTCATTTGCTCTTCTCTAATGGCTAAAGATGCTGAACATTTAAAAAAAATATTTCTTAACTATTTGTACGTCATCAGTTGAGAACTCTCTGTGTAGTTCTGTGCCCCATTTTATAATTGAGTTGTCAGTTTCTTTATGTTAAAATTTTTGAGTTACTTGTAGATTGTAGATATTAACCCTTTGTCAGATGTAACCCTTTGGGCTGCCTCTTCCCACAAGTGATGGGATTTTCTGGATATTAACAACAAGAGAAGCAACAGAAAGGATACAAACTCATGAAAACTAAACAACCAAAATCAGGTGAAGGAAAAAATCAAAAGAAAATTAACATTTCCTAGAACTGAATAGAAATACAAACACAGCATATAAAAATCTATGGGGCACTATTTATTTATTTATTTATTTATTTATTTATTTATTTATTTATTTATTTAATTTTAGCAATTGTCTGCCTTTTTGCCACAAACCATTTGTGGTCAGTTGTGAAATACTTGAAGTACATGTAGATAAAGTATGGGAAAGGAAAGCCAGATCATAATTTTAGAAAATATTTTACTGAACTGTAGTTTTATTTTGCTTCTTCAAGGACAGAATTATATCTCTGATAGATTGATTAGGAGAATAATGTTCAATTTGTGAAAAATTACCAACACCATTGTTGTAGTAAATATTTTTAAAACTGGCGGGGAAGAGAGATGGCTCAGTGGTTAAGAGCACTGACTGATGTTCCAGTGGATCCAGGTTCAATTCCCAGGCTGTCAGGTTTCTGATCACACCAGACTAAAACAACAACAACAACAACAACAACAACAACAACAACAACAACAACAAACTGGTTACAGATGTTTCTTATACTATAATGTTCTAAAACTAGGATGTGTTTGGGCGGAAGTGATTATAATGGGATGGGTCAATCCATGTGATTCAGCTAATGGTTTTCTGATGCTCCAGAGTGACATCAGAGGGGTCCTTGGAGGAAATGAATTTTATATTTTTCTGGAAGTTAAAGAGTCTCAGGATGTAGTTGGGCACATAAGAATTACCTGTGTTGATTGGGATGTTATTAATGGTGATGGGCTAGGGAAATATCTCAGTGGGCAACAGTGTTTGTCATGCAAGTATGGGGACCATAGTTTAGATTCTCAGAACTCAGGTGGTAAACAGATTGACACTGTGGCTAGTATGTAATCCCATCTTGTGGGGATAGAGACAGGGGACCCTTGGAAGTAGCTGTCTACACTAGCCTAATCAGTCATCTGGATACAAATAAGAGAACATGCCTTAACATATAAAATGGAGAGAAATTGAGAAAGTCACTTGATGTCAACCTATGGCACCCACATGCATGCCCACATACATACACATGTGCACATGTGTGTACGCACGCGCACACACGCCCACCACACATACATATACTAGCCAAGAAAACACAATGATTGTGCTAAATTTTGTCTAATCATGGACAGTTTTTAGTTGTATACTTTAACATTATCATTGCAGATAGAGGTGGCGGTGTGAGGCAACGGCACTTTGATGCCACTTTATGAGTGAAGTCAGAGACCCCGGAGTGATCATACCCAAGGTCATGAAGGAGTCTATAGATGGAATCCAAAGCATAGCTCACTGTTCTCTTCTGATGTCTGGCCAGTTTCTTCCTCATGATGAAACCCAGTTGATTTAGTGTGGTTCTGCACCCTTGACCTCCCCTAGGAAGAGAACAGGTTTTCTTAACTCCTATTAGTAGTATTTCCAACAACTGTAATTGTGAGAACAGCATTTAGTATGTGTGCAGCTATTCTGGACCTACTGATAAAGATTCCATCAGACCTACTAATGATGAATGTTAATCTTTCTTAAAAAGAAAGAAGAATTTGGCTATAAATTTCTTCAGTGAACATAAATTATCAGTTTCTTAACTTAGTTTTTAATTAAAGAAACTTAAACCATTTTGGAGATGGTTCCTGAATTAACTTTCCCTTTTATGCCTTTGTGTAATTTCTTTACTGATCTTATGTGCTGATCTATTTAGGCCATTATAGTGAAATGACATTGACAGGGTCGCTTTCAAACAGAAGTGCAACTCTAGAGTCTGCAAAGTCCAATGTCAAGGTTCCTACAGAGTCTTTGAGCTTTTCTTCTTAGCTCATAGGTGTTCCTCTTGCTGTTCTTCACATGGTGGGAGGAACAAGGAGTGTTTCTTGGGTCTGTTACATGAAGACATTTTGGTGAGTGCTCCCTCTAATGAGCTAATCACCTCTCAAAGCTCTCACCTCTTAATATGATTGCTCGGTGCTTAGGTTTCAGTGTATGAGTTTTGTGGGAACACAAACCATTTAGACCATAAAAGATGCTATTTCTTGATAATCCTGAGGCTATCTTCTTGATTCTTTCTACCTACAGCCTCCCTCTCACTGGTGCTACTTTGAGGGGTATTGTTACTTGTTGTCTAAGGGACAGCAGAATCAGTCACAGCATCTAGAACTCACCATGTTATGCTGAAATAATCTTCACTCCATATGAGCTCCACAAGGCAGCATATGTCCACTATGGTAAACAGATAGTTTGTTGAATCTGCAAAGTTCATTGTGCAATCAAACTTTTATACAATGGCTCTTCAAATTGGTAATTCCTGGGGACCTCCTGGTATATCTGACCCAAGGCTCCATTTTTGTATATCACATTTACCTGGCCTTATGAGAACGTTCCACAGCCCTGTGATGTAATTATCAATGAATGATAAGATGGTAAGATGGGATATGTCTGATTTCCATCATGCTTACATTGTGCTTACTTTTGCTTCCCTATAGGTCAGAGGAAAGTATTTGACCTTCCTTTTGGGAGCTGCCTGTTTCGCAGTGATGTATATGACAATGGATCTTCATTTCTCTATGATAACTGCACAGTATGCACTTGCAAGGTAAGGGGGCTCTAAGAGGCTGTGGCATTACCCAATGAGCTTGGATTGCAGTGGAATTGTAGGCAAACATGATAGCATTTTGTTCATCAGGAGGAATCATTGTTGATGCCATTTGAAGAATATAATCTTACTCAAGGTCACAGAGGAGATGTGGAGGCTGTCCTAAGCATTCTCTATAGTCAGACAAACACATATGGCCCTGTTCTAGGGCTACACCTATCTGAAATAAATTCTATAGCACACCTAATAATGAAAATAACTTTAATTGTATTCAAGAGAAGAAACAGGTATGGCTTTACAGTTCACTACAGAGATAAACCGATCAATTTCAAAGCCCATGGATATTCTCGTGAGGTGATGCCCACCTTACATGGTTTGCATGATCCTGTGCTAAACATACAACTACCTCTATGGACACTACTTTATGTAAACACACAGAGCATCTCCTTGTGAACTTGGTCTCCATGCCCATGATTTCACAACTATACTGAAATCTCACAGGCCACAGCTTTCTCTTGGAAATTGAAAGTGAGCCTTTGCTGAAACATGTTAGCTTCCCAATTCTCTTGCTCGAGGAGCAGCCCATCAGTCTACAAATGGGAGCTGCTCATGCTGGTATTTACATCACTTTGGGTCTTAAGTAATCTTTGAGACATAATCAGGCAATGTGTCCTATTTTAGCTAGAGTACTAGAATGAATACTTTTTCTGAAAGTGGTGGGCTTATCACAATGTGAATTTGTGGACATTTTTGGGAAAGTGGATACTTAAAGAGTCAGCCATGTCTTCATTACTGTTGTATTGCTGTGAAGAGACACTATGACCAAGGCAACTCTTATAAAAGCATTTGATTGCGGACTTGCTTACAGTTTCAGAGGGTAAATCCACTATCATCACGGTGGAAAGCAGTAGCTGAGAGTTTTACAACCTGATCTACAGGCAGCAGGGATAGGGAGACAGGGCCTGGCAGGGCTTTTTAAACCTCAAAGCCCACCCCCAGTGACATACTTCCTCCAACAAGGCCCCACTCCCTAATCCTTCTGATTTTTCTCAAACTCGGGACTAAATATGCAAATATATGAGTCTTGAGGGGAGGATGCTCTCATTTAAGCCACCGAAGATGGCATTCATTGTGATAACCAATATCCCTTTCTGTCTGTAGAGCTTCCCTCTCCAGCAGCCTCATCCTGTGATCTTCCTAATTTCTAGGGAAGGTGCAGGAAATCTGAACAAGCTCTGTTCATTTAGAAAGTGAAAGAAGAGCAGGAAGAAGGAAATGCATTGGTCTATAGTGATCTGGGATTTCTTGTTCCCCTGAGGAAGTACATTGAACATCAAGTTATAGGCCAGTAGAAGCAGGACTGGGAGTGTGCCACATCCTCATCTGCTCCAGACATTAGTCAGGAAACATGTTCTGAAGTGGATGAAATGTTTATTGCACCACATTAAAGCATGGTGCTAGGAGAGTACAATGTGGAGCCATTGTAGGTTGTTAGAGGAGGGCTGCGAAGGATGCCTAGGAGGGGTGAAAGTCATTTTTAATTTCTAGTCTGCCTTTGGGCCTCCAGGACTCTACAATGGTGTGCAAGAAGAAGTGCTCCCAGCCTGGTGTCTGTGACAATGATGGGGACGCCTGTTGTGAAGAGTGTCTCCTACGAGTGGCCCCAGATGATGTCAAAGTATGCAAGTTTGGCAGCAAGATTTTCAGGGTATGTATGCCGTCACAAGTGTCATGAGCTGTGGGAGCCATCATACCAGAATGGCCATTAAATGTTCCAGTTTTATGTAATCTATACATTTAAAAACACACATGTATATTTGATATATTAATCTACACATGTGTGTGCATGTGTGTGTGTGTGTTAAAATCAAGGACCTGGAAGACTCTAAATGTGTCAGTGTTATTGCTCTTTCTATATGTGATCAGCCAATGCCTGAAGCTCAGCTGAGCAGGCCACATAGCTGGTGTGGTTATGGTGCTCAATTGCCTGAGAACATCTTGTTCGCTTGAGGATGCTCAGTGCACCTTGTCAAGATCATGACCATGGACAGATCCTGATAGATCTATTATTAATTAGATGCTTTCGGCAACATTCTGCAGCTTTCTTTAAACAATTGGCTCACTTCAAGGTGTTCAGATGAGGATGCTTACAATGTAAGTGACCAGCATAAGTTTGAGAGTCCAACTCCACGCTACTCAAAGGCTTGCTTACTGGCCATCCAACTCTGCCTGAAGTGTGCTCTACATTGTTTTCTGGTGATCTTAAGTGGAATACTAACCACTTAACTTCAGGAAGCAGGTACTAGCTTAGTTCAAACTGCCTCCCCTCTCTTATCTAGCATGTTTTCCTTAAGGATGAGAGAGAGAGACTCTGTATCAAAGACATGCTTGATGACAGCTGGGTGCATCTAGACCCTTAACAACATGTCAGATGTGGAGGCTCCCTCTGGCTGCCAATCCACTGACATGATTGAAGACAGGTCTAGATTCTTATGGACCCTGCAAGAGAGAAGACAATGAATTATGCCCATTGGAGGGGTCATATAGCAAGTTTTCAGAGACACTCATTTACAATCCTCTTTATTCAAAGCCGTCACTAGAGCACCAAGATAAAATCAGCTCCTCTCATGATAGTGCTTTGGACAAAACACTTTCAAGTTACTTTATAAAAAGGTTTCTTTTAGTACCTAGGGCTTAAAGTACTTTACAGAGACTATGAGCCCTGGGAATATTTGCTCATAGAACATTGATAAGTGCAATGCCCTTTGAAGACAGGTTTAGTTAGTTCTCTCTCTCTCCTAAAAGGAAGCAGAGGGTGCACAGTCCTTAAAATATCTTCAAAACCTGAGAAGTGAGCGGATGCACCAAAGATCTTGAATCCACGGGCCTGGAAAGGAATCCTCATTTTGTCCTCAGATCTTCCTGTTGTCTGATCTTTCCAACTTCAGTCTGTCTCTGCCCGATGTGTTCTGGATCAGCACCTGCTAACTGCATGCTATAAATCCAATGAGCCCAATACATTTATCAAGTATCAACACATTCTGTCTAAGCAAGAATCTAGTCTTTAGAAATGTGTCCCAAAATGCTATCCTACATTTTCGGAGGAGAGTGGTAGCCAGGCAGTGTACAAGCTATGCGTGTCTCTAGGGCTGGTCTGTCTGGGCTCTGTGTGTTCAGATGGCTGCTGACCAGGTATTTGCCTGGCCGATGTTTGATAATTTCTGGGTGGATTAGGGGTATAGCACACCTGGGCTTATATCACCTGCTGACCAGGTATCTGCCTGGCCAATGTTTGATAATTTCTGTTCTTTTCAAGTCCTGGGTGGGTTAGGGGCACAGCACAACTGGGCTTATATCATCATGCCTAAACATCTCAGTTAACTGTGATGCCTGAGATAGCAAGTATTTCAATCTCATTAAACAGAGGAAAGTTAAGATTTTGTTCATGAATCATGTAGGGAAATTCCTTGTCTTCCAGGGTGAAAGTAGAAAAACACATAAGCACATGAGGGGTGAGATGCAAACACGACTTGGTTAGATACAGAAAAACCTCCACATTTTGGAGCAAGATTCTTTCACCCCCAAAACACACACACAGTGCCTGAAATCCTCCCTAGCCCCATGTTAAGTTGATGACATATAGAGGCCCCAGAGTCACTTGGGCTAAGCTGTGTGACACAGGCAGGGTAGGCATGCTCTTCTCAACCAGGACGTTGTAACCCCCTGGCTCAGCTCCTGCGACCCCCACCTGATAGAGAATCTTGTGCTGTGTCCCACAGGATGGAGAGATGTGGTCCTCCGTCAACTGTAGCATGTGTGCTTGTGCGAAGGGGAGGACGGAGTGTCACAGGAAGCAGTGCGTTCCTGTCAGGAGCTGCCCACAGGTATGCTGGGAACCCAGCTTTGCTTTCTCGTTACCTTCAGAAACGCGCAGCCCATGCCGTTTTCTGCAAAGACCGTCAGGCAGTCTGAAAGCTTACAGATACCCCAGCAGCTGTAGCCTCTTGTACAGCTCGCCGACTCCTTCTTGCCATCCCCACCTGGAGTCCAGCATTGTGTGACAAAACTCGTTTCCGGTTCTTGCTGCAGTCTGCCCACTGCTTCTCCCGCTCTTGCTGCCTAGACCTTGCTTGCTGTTGTTGGATTCTCCACTTAACATCATAACTATGTTTCGCGTCCCCCTTCTTCTTTCTTTTTCCCTCTCACATCTCAGCTTTCTCCTCAGAGCCATGATAGCATGTGGTTGTTTAATAGTAAATTCCCCAGGAGGATTTCCTTGCCTCGCAGAAGCCCCAACTCCTCTGCCGAAAATTCCTCTCTAGCCCTGGCCTTCATTGGAGCCTCACATGGAAATAGCATCCTTATGGAAATACCTCTTTTCAGAAGCCCACAGCCCGGAGCCTTGAATAAAGCTGCCATTATTTTCGGAAGCGTGGGCTCCATTGAATTCACCTCAGCAACTTGAAACCTTTCAAGGCTTTGTACGTTTTGGGAAAATGTCAAACCTATTCAGTACCTTCTAGTGAATGAAGAAAACATATCTATATATTCAGAACATGTCCTCTATTCTCTGTTATAGAAAACTTTTAATTTTATTCACATCTGTTATTATTATAAACAAAAAGTTGCTGTTTTTACTTGAGTGCCAAATGAGGCACAAGAAAACAACAGCTGTTGCCGTTGCACAACTGAGTTGGGGGGGAGGGGACAAGAGGAGAAAAATCCCCTAATTAGTCTTGCTTTAAAAAGCCTCAGACATAAAACTGAAAACTTCCCATAAAAGAAAAAAAAAAAAAAGTAGGTACAATAAGCAGACTTGAACATGGGCTGCTTATAAATATTCATTGGGAAAAATGGAATCACACCCTCTCTGCCAGTCCTCGGGGAGCCCTCACTGCTAATGAACTCTCCCAGCACATGGTAGTAATAATGGGCTTCCTTATTCTACAAGACAAAACCGGGAAGCAGTGCCAGCCTGGTGGCTTGAGTAACTCGCCTGAGCAGGCCACTGTGGAGTTTCCAGATTCACTCCAGCTCTGCCACTGGGAGCTGGGTCGGTGGTTTCTGCTGGGAGGTCACGGCTCCGGTGCCTGCATCTCGCTGGTGATCTCGTTGGTGATCTCGCTGTGTGTGCCACACTCAGGCCGGGAGTGGCCATCCCTCCTAGGAAGGCCTTTGCCCAGCCCAGCCCCCTCTGCAGTTGCTCGTCAGTGCCCTGGCTTGGCTGTGGCCTCCAGAACCACCTTTTTGTTTCCAGGCACCCTTCCAACCTGTGTTCCCCTTCACGCTCCCCCTTCTCAGAGCCAGCACAAGGTCTTTGGAAGATAGTTTAGCTCTACCATGAAATCCTTTAAAAAGAAAAGACAGCAGTTTATTTCGCCTTCCCATCATTGACTGGGGAAATTAAAAAAAAAGATACTAAAATTATAAAACTAGAAAGAGTCTGTGTCCCCTGCTACATCCTTTTCAGTTACCACACCTCTCTCTCCCCCTCCAGGAGGCTATGGCTATGTTCCCTGTAAGCCTTCTTGGTAATTCCCCAGGCTCTGGGAGTCCCAGTGGGGATGGGTGAGACCAACCACTCACTATCTTCTCAATATCACCCATGTATATTGAGGTCTTTTCTGTGTCACAGAAATATCCTTACTCCCTCAAGACTTCTCTGCTGAGGTAGGTGCTGAATAGACCCATCTTCCAGATGAGGCTACAGCATGTCGTGTCCAGTTTCCAGCTCATTCCACACAGCCCAGGCTGTCTGACCTCACAGTTTGGGCTTTTTTCGTTTCCCACTAAGTTACTAACAGGAGCAGCTCTGCTTTCGTTTTCTGAACAAGGGAAATGGCAGTGTCTGCTGAGATACAGCTGTACGGAATCACCCAATCACACTCGGATAGAAACTTGGCCTTAAACTCTCTATTCCAGTGGGGCAGGGTGCCTTGGTCCAGCCTCTGGGGAAATAATTCCATGGGACTGGGCTGATGATCTTCTTTGTCTTTGTCTTTGAGAAATTAAATGAAATCCCCTATGGCAGTGGTTCTTAATCTGTGGGTTGTGATCTCTTTGGGGGGGGTCAAAGGACTCTTTCACAGGTGCTGCCTATCAGATATTTACATTATGATTCATAACAGTAGAAAAATTAGCTATAAAGTAGCAATGAAAGTAATTTTGTGGTTAGGGGTTAGCACAACACGAGCAACTATGTTAAAGGTTTGCAGAACCCTTTATTATAGCCTGAGAACCACTGCCCTATGGCATTACAGAGTTTAATGTGTCATTGTAAGCTTAGTTGATGAAGAAATGAGAAAGACATGGCTATAGTTCTTTAGTAACAAAATGTCATTTAAAAAGCCAATGGGATTATTTATTTTGAAAATATTCAAGCCTGCTTTGCACACCACTCTCCAGTAGTGAATGAGCTGAGCTCAGCTGTGGGCCTCTGCGCTGGGTCTTGGGCCACCTCTCAGTGCGCTTGGCTCCCTTGTTCTCTGTAAAAAGGGGATGAAATCATCTCTACTCAGAGTGTCGCTGTGAATTTCAAATGAGATGAAGCATGCAGTACACACAGCAGTCTGTACTGAATGCAGACCATACGATAGGTCTCGAAGAACTGTGGCATAAAAGTCTGGTAAAAGAACGCAGCCTGTGGTGCCACAGGAAATGAAGTTGACATTTTATTTCTATCGCCCTGTGTTACATGGCACCAGCTTCTTCACCTACGGAGGGGGATATACTCAGCTCAGAAAGATTTTGCACTTCTTAGTAACAATGATGATCATATCATTAAGCCTTAAAGCTTAGCTCATTAAATCCTCATAAGCAACCCAAGGTCACATGCAGGAGTGGTTCCTTGAATGTTAATCTGCTTCCATATTTCTTCTTCCCTGTGATTAATCACTGAGTCAGAGATAAGAAAAGGCCATTCTCCGACACACGTCTGCAGAGTATGCTTCCTTCTTTAAATGTCACAGGCATTAATAAAAGTGGAAAGACTTTTGACTAGGACGTGGCACCGCATTTCCAGAGCAGGGATGGAAAATTACTCCATACTACAGAGCTCTCCGCTTCACTGCCTGCGATTGCAGAGCAGTGAGTTAGCATGGATGAGTTTGATCTGCAGTGCACAGTGTCCATAGGATGCCTGCATCCTGAACTTGGATTACAGGGTCCAGGGGAGCTTGTCGAGCCCAGCATGAAGAAGGCTGTGCTAGTATGGGCAGAGTGGCAGTGGTTTCCATTTGTGTGTGTGTGTGTGCATGCACTTGACTTCTACAGGGCTTGATTTGGCTATCAATGCGAAAGTTGTATCCAGGCTGTCTCCATCTTCCTTCCATGTGAGAAAAATCACACCATACTTTGAGGTATCCTGTTTCTTAAAGGATAAAAACAGGAAAGCTTTTTGGAATGATTTTGCCTGGCCTGGGAACCTGATGCTTGAAAGTTCATCCCCCCCCCCCCCCCCCCCCCCCCCACCTCACCACCAAGTCTGGGCTGATGTTGTTGGTTTTTCTGGTATTAGATTTTTGAGAAGAGATTTCTCCTCAGCAGACCACGTTTTAACATTGAATTTTGGTGTTTCTTTTTTTTTCCCCTCCTGACCAGGGTAAAATTCTCAACAGAAAAGGATGCTGTCCTATCTGCACTGAAAGTAAGTTCATTCTTTGGAAAAATGTGCTCTTAATATTTGTTTGACACTTTGTGATGAATTTTCTATAGACTTGATTTTGTAGGTGTGAGATGGGCTCGTCCACCTTTCCCCCAGGCACCTGGAATCAGCTGTCTGTCATCCTTTCACAGAAGCTGGATTGAGACCAGTGTGGATATCTCCACCAGAATCTGCTGTTAGGAGAACTCAGGAAGATAAATTGTTAAATGGAGTTTTAAAGAAGAACAGATAACTTAATGCACATTGGAAACTGCTAATAGCATTTGCAGTCCTTTGGGCTAGGATAATGATGCCCAGTAAAGCCAGACATCTATAATCTCTCAGGGTTTTACTTCCTCTCTTTATACCACCAAACAACTGCACTTCCTCCTCTCTCTCCAACCCCTCACCCTTTCTCTTGGGCACATCCGATATTGCTGATGGCAATGGGTTTTCATCCTGACACTTTTAGCTGAGTTCTTGAAGGGTCTATCTTATTAAGTCTTGAAGTTTGAGAGCCATCTGAGGCTGCTCTATCAATCTCATGGGCAGAGCATTGTGCTTGGCTCAACATTAGCCCCATATGGGGACTTCTGCCTACATCTATTAGAAAATCAATGTGTTAGTTAGTTCTGAAACACACCTGGCTTCGAGACAGCTTTCTGAAGTACACTATTGATATAATGGTGTTAGAAATATATTGTCACATTATTTCAGATGCATGGTGACAGTATTAGCAAAGCCAGGAAATTGAAGCAGCTTTCATATGAAAACAGGTTTGTTGCTTTTATTTATCTGAAATCAGAATTTATATTGCTCCAAGGAACTCTGGTTTTCCCTCCTTTGACTATTTAATGTCCTCTGATGACATATATACATAAATACATGTCATTTTATATCTATATGAAATTATACATGGAAAGCTGCTATATGTTAATGTATAATATGTTAATGCTCATGTATATATTTCTTGTGTCTAATAGATATTGTTATTTTTAAAGATACCATGAAACTTTATAATGGATGAAACTCCTTATTGAATTAGCAAAAAAATAAGTTATGGATTTAATAAAAGAACTTTCCTTTGAAGATAATGAAGTCATAAACTAGCTCAAAGGAGGCTGATGATGCATGACAGTAGATTCAGAAATTAATGCAGAAAGAAGGAAGAGGCAGCTGTGATTAACACGAGTGGTTCAAAAGCACGTGCATGACTGTTCCCCTTAGCCATCTTCCAGAGACTTTATGGCTGGTTCAGAGGCCGCCTTCAGCTTCATCCCCGTCTGTATGAGCAGTCTCCATGCTGCACTGATGGCATTTTCCTCTGCAGCCATGTCAGTGGGCATGTGCAGTTCTCTGCAGTGTGGATAACAAAGCAGAGAGAGACTAGATGAAGGAGAGAGCAGCCTCACAGGGACGCCTGATAGTTTGCAGTTCACCTCTTCCGTTCGCATGGCACAGATGTGGCACATCTCCCGATTCTCTGGTTATCAGCCTCACAAGAACACAGAAACAACTCAAATCTGGAATTGCCCTCATTTCTAAGAGTCAAAATGGTGATTAGTGACATATTTGCAAGGAAAGCTAGATTTTACCAGTTTATCCATCACGAGCTAGCCTCTCCATTTCTAGAAGTCTGGGGATGAAAAGAAAAGGGGAAAAGAGAAGACAAAGGAAAAGAATTTGTAATCAATCATATCAAGTGCTGTGTTACATGAAGCACCTAAATGATCTGTCCCTTCCATCACCCAGGGAGACAACCAGAGAAAGCCACCCAGCTGGAGGGGCACTGGGAGGCCCCAGGCTGCACCTGCACCTGCAGGTCCGAGCTGGAAGCCTGCAGGCATGTGGTTCCCGGCCCAAGTCTGAATTATATCATCAGATGGCTATTTCTCAATTTCCCCTGGTGTTCTTCCCATCTGTTTGCCCTCGCTTGCTCTCCAGCAATTCTTCTGTCACTGCTGTAAAACACATTCTCCTCCTCGGCAAAGCTCGTTTGTTCAGATCCAGTTAAGAGATGGGATAGCTTCCAATCTTTTAGGCAATGCTCAGCTTTCCATACTGCACCCAGGTAGACTTTTCCTGATGTCCCTTAGCGATGGCCCGAAGACCTCCTACTTTGAAATTCCTTTGTTATTATATCCAAGATCTGGAATAAACCTTTGGGCTCATTCTTTCCTTTTCTTATTAGTTATAAAACCTCTTCTGGCATGCAGGTTTCTAGAGTGGGAAACCAAGGCCAAAACATCAAGCTAAGGCTAGTGTTTTCTAAAGCTAAAAGACTCTAGGGTTTTCAGCCTTTGTTATATTGATAGTCTCTCCCATCAGCTTTGCTTTAGGAATGTCCTGTGTATTGCAGAGTATTTAGCAACAACCTTTCCTTCAAAGTGACAAGCATCTCTAGACATTGTCAAACGCTCCTTGAGGTCAACCAGTGATACTCCAAACAGGGAAAGCTGCCCCATGAATGCAGAGATGAACACCCATGAGACTAGCAACAATGACTTGCTGTCAGTACCTGCTGACTCAGCACAGTAAGAGAGTGAAACGAAGTCGACCTTTTGCTAGCCTAAAATCGAAAGGCCAGGGCCTCTGGATTTATTGAATATGTTTTTATATTTTAATTCCCCGAGCTTACAAATAGTTATGAAGACACAATCTGACTGCTTAAAAATTACTGTCATTGCTTTTCATTGCTCGGAAGTGGGGAAGAAAATGCAGGCTACATTTAACAGCATGCATAAGCTTACTTCTGTGTTCACTGTCTATGATCATACTTACATTTTGAATTATTCAACATATGCATATGTATGTTCCTTTTAATATATTCTGTAAGGAGTCAAGACTGTATACCTACACAAATGCATACATGCATACATTCATACAGAAGTGAAACCGATTACAGCTCCCAGATCCTCAAAGATGCATTTTGACTGTAGATGTTCAATGAATGATGGATTATGTCTGGCAGTGGTGGCACCACATTGCCTCTCACTAAAATCCTACAGAATTTCTCCCTGCCTTGGTTTGTCTTAGGTCTGAGTAGAGTTTGAGATCTTTTTTCCAGCAAAGAGGACACAAAATAAATGTTTTGCAGGTCTTCTCTGCACACGTCAGTTACAGCGCAAGTTTGTTATGTAGGTAGAAGCAGTCACAAGGGCAGGAAGCCATTGTGCTCTCCACGTCTGAACAATGAGTGAGGTCGATCTGAAGAGGCAGTGGAGGTTCTATTCACATGGGGAGTCCTCCTAGAATCAGGCCCGAGGACAGTCTAAAAAGCATAGTTGCCTCCTAATAACTCGAGACATACTATTTTCCTTTCCAACAGAAAGAATTGAATTTGGTTTGGATGATTTACTTAAAGTAAAATATTTGAAGTAGGCTAAAGAAACTCCATAAAACTTTTGGCTAAAGCGCTTTCTTGCCAAGGTATGAGGCTGTAGCTGGAAGGCAATCTCTCTTTGCTAGGCTGAGTGTCATGTGACCATGAATTAGGTGCCAGGAAGCATCAGAACTCAGGAGGGCCACTCTGCTTTTCCTTGTAGCACTTGGTTTATGTGAAATGTTCTTTTATGGTGTGCTGGGAAAGAGTGGGTGGAATCTTGACCTCACCAACCCACAGAGACCAGAACCAGATAAATTCTATGCTGGCAGCAGATCTGTTTTCAAACTTGGAAATAATACTTCAGTGTCAAAGTTTTCACTGATAAGCGAGGTGTGTGGAGGTGTGTGGAGGAAGGTGGTGGTGGAGTGCAACTGAGAAATTGGTTATGAGAGAAGTTAATCTCTTAATCAGGTCAGAGGCATCTAAAGGCCTTAGGACATGGTCATCTACCCCCAGGTCTCACACATTACTTACACCCTTCACTTACCTCATACTCAGGCTGAGGCACCCCTGACCCAAAATGCAAGCATGCGATTTGTAACACTGAGCCTGGCAGGGTCTACTGAGCACATATGTACATATGATTGAAATAACCTCAGCCACATATCCCATAAGTCACAGGAAATACTGATTTTCAGCAGCTCAGGGTGCCAGTACTGGGTGGGGGAGGGTGCACAGTTGATAGGTGATTCTTTAAGCCCACCCCAAGGGGTTAGTTGTTAGCTGTGTGAAGGTCACTGGACTTGCACTAGCTCATAGTGGGCCCTGGGCCTGTTGCCTGTACCCACCGCAGCTCGCTGCAGAATTTACCCCAGCTGGTTTTGTTGGCAAGTGTCTCTACCCTAAACCCGTTGGATGCCTGGTGCCTTTTTCTACGTCCTAGTAAACAGTGAGTATAGGAGGACAACCAGGAGAACAATTTCATTTTGGGGAGGGGGGGCATGATGCATGATGAAAGCGATCTTGGAGCTTAGCCTATGAAAAATCTCCACTGAGAGAGCCTCTGCAAATCAGTAATTCCGTGTTTGAGCAAGAATTCTTGCCTCTGGGACTCCAGTTCTCTCAGCCCTTGGAGTTTGTCCTCAGCCCAGGCAAGCAAGGAAATTGGACACCAGGCTCAGGAGGCTTGCAGAATAAGAAGCTGTGGTGTCGACTTTAGCCCTGCCAGGGACGCGCTAAGCTTAGTAGCCACTGAAGTTTCTGCTAGTGAGTGTGGGGCTGGCTTTGACACCTTCTGAAGCTTGCCTGGCAGGCTGGTGGAAAGTGGAGCCCCTCATGCCAACAGTGGTCCTGTGGAGAGCCCACACAGGAGAAACAGTGGGGAAATGAGTTCTTCCTTTTGCTCTGCTGTTTTGTTCTAAGAGATGCTGTCACTTCAAGGTGGCACAATTAGCAGAGTTGAGGGATGAGGCTGAAGTCATTCTCTAAGAACCGGATCATCTTTGACCTCCATCTCTTGTCAATTCCTAAGGTGAACTAGATAGTAACACTTCTGGAGTACTAACTCACTGTGCAAACAGATGAGGGTGGCTTACTGACCCTAGGTATAAGGGTCAGTACTTGACAAGTACTCAGTAAATTTGTGGTTGATTAGTAAACTGTGACCACCGTCATCCTCAGTGTCAACATGACTAGCCAACAGAACCAGTGATAGCAGCGGCAGTAGCCAACATTTGTTTATCATCATCTGCTATATATCAAGACACTGTCATGGTTGTCCTATTTGATTTCATATCAATCTCACAGCTATCTTTTGGCCAAGTAATGTTATTAGTTGCAGTTTTACAGCCAGTGAACTGGGGCTTAGAGATGTGGAGGTCAGAGATGGAGCCTGAGTCTCCCCTGTGCTGTCTGGCTCCAGAGGCTGGGCTGGAGTAAGTTGTGCTTGGCTTCCTTGTCATTTAGAGTTTGATAAATAGTTACAGCTCAGAAATGGGAAGGAGGTTTGGGGATTTTATAGTCCATAGGAGTTATAGATTAGAAATCGCAAGAAAGCTCTCCAATTTAATAGCTTTTCTCTCTCTACCCCTAGCCTGTGAGAAAAGGATATTCTAGCCCCAGGCTTTCTTTTATTTTATGCTCACTTCACCTATCTGCTCAAGACAGAGTGGTGGTTGGGCGCTGAGCTTACTTTTCCATGTCTATTCATATTTCCGCCTCCACCATGGCAACTCAGAGGGGAATACTTATATAGTCAAGTGAAGGTCTTGCTAAATTTTTGTTTATACTAAGTAAACATGTATATATATATGCACATATGCATAAATATTCTATATAGTTTTAAACTTGGAAGAACTCTATGTATAATTGATAGGAGGGGTGAAAAGGAGCAATGTTGTTTTCTCAGTTGCATTTTAATTCCTTACTAATTTAGTGCCATGAAATTATATGCATCCACGGACCTTCTCTCTGGGGTCTTCCCTTCCAGTGCTCAGTCCAGGAAACAGGCTCACAATACCAAGGAGGAAAGCTGGGATAAGACCCATATACTTTTCAAACATCCCAACATAGTCCTCAGTCTATAAGCCTCCTTGGTGTTTGCTTTGGAAATATGGTTTATTCTTGTTTATTTTTTAATTATTTTTAAGTGATACAGTATTATTAAACATTGCATTAAAAATTACATTCCTGTCTACATATAAATGAATATTTATTCTATGGAGATATAACACTGCCATCCTGAATCTCTAAAGAAATGTAAGCAGCCAGTTGTGGCTGAGTGTACTGGAGACCCAGACTTAGTGAGGGTACCCTGAAAATATGACCAAAGGACAAGACAATTGAGTAGGTCAAACACGAGATTGCACCTGAAAAGCATGTTTCATGGAAAGCTCTGTGTGCTGAGCTGAGGCAGGTTTCCACCTCTCTGAGGTCACATCTCCTACAAGTAAAATAAGAGCAACAAAACCCAGACTCCTGCTGGTGTAGCCGCTCACTCCGAGGTTGAGCAGGGTTATAGGACATGCAGTCCACACATTTTGCTACTTAATTCTAAAGATGATCCTGCCAAATAGAAGCTACTCTCTACTCCCTCTTACAAGTAAAGGATCTGAAGGTCAGAAAGGTTAATCAGAGAGAGGTCGGCTAATACTGTAATCTGCAAGACTCTGCAGCCCAAACTTTAAGCATACCTCTGTGTTCTCTGTTAACTGTATGTTGACTCATTTTGGAGGATTGCCTCCAAATACATGAGATTTACCAGTTTCCTTCTTTTACACATGACAGAGAATTCTATTTGCAACCAGTTGTCTCCACTTGCCTTTAGAAACATTGTGTTTGTGAAGTTAGCCTAACTTCTGTGATCTCTTGAGTTATAATATTTCAGCCCCCACTTTTACAGAGATAAGAGATGACTCACTGTATACACAGTGTTTCTCATGGATATGCAATTCATCTTATACACATTCTCCACCCCAGTCATTGTCCCTTCCTCTGCTGGGCCAGGGTGTCTGTCTTTAGTGCATGGATCTGTCCCTTTGACTTCCTGCCTTTTGTTTACATCCACAGATGCTCCTTTCTCACACTGGTTTCAGAATTGTCCAAACTTTGAAATTTTAAAACAATATTTTTATTAATTCTCTGAAAATTCCATACAGTGTATCTTGAATATATTCACTCTCATCTCCTCCCATAACAATTCTTTACACTCTGATCCCTTCCTATTCAAATTTGAGTTTAATCTGCTTCTCCTCCTTCTCCTCCCTCTCCCTCTTTTCCTCCTCCTCTTCCTCATCCTCCTCTTCCTCCTCTTCTTCTGCCTCTTCCTCTTCCCCTCCATCTTCCTCTTCCTCTCTTCTGCCTCTGCTTCTGTTTCTACTTCTTCCCCATTGAAACCAGTTTGTGTTGCCCAACTAGTCTTGGAAGTAGAGCCTTCCCTGGAGTGTGTTGAATATACCAGGAGTCATACCATTAAAAAACCCTGACCCTTCTTCTCCCAGCAGCTATCAAATGCCAATAGCTCCTTGCCTAGTGATGGGATTTCATGCCCACCTTCCCCACTCTCTGATGGGATTTTATCTGACTTGAGCTTGTCTGTATAGGTCTTGTGCATGCCGTCACAACTGCTGTGAGTTCATAGGTACAATTTCCATGTTGTGTCTGGAAAACATTGTTTCTATCTACCACCCTTGTCTCTTACAATCATCACCACTTCTCTGTACACTGACCAGTTGTGGGTCTCAGTGTTAATTGCCATCTACTCCTGAAGGAAGCTTTTCTTATGAGGGTTGAGAGATGGTCTCATCTATGGGTATAGAATGGCATTAGGAATCATTTTAACACTATATACATTTATTGGAATAAAGGTCTTGGATTCTCCCCTAGGGCCTATGACCTATCAAGCCACAGATTCTTGGCTCCTTAAACAATGACAAGTTTGGGATCTATCTCATGAAACAAGCTTTGTATCCAATCCAGAAAGTGATTGGTTACCCCCTTAACTTCTGTGCTACTATTGTGCCCCTGGGCATATCCTGTTGGGCTAATTGCTGTTGTAGTTTACAGAGTGCACAGATGGATGAGGCTGATGATTACTTTGCTCCTTTTCTAGTTTGTATAATACTTTACAGCACCATGAAAACTAGTCACCAGGGATAAAGTACCAGCTTCGCTTCTCCGTGTTCTTTGAGTCACATAGTAAACCTTAGCTTCTAGCCTTCCAAGGGAGTAATTCTCCTTGTGAGTACTGCATTTGAACTTCATGAACAGTTGCTACCTTTGATTCACCAGATCATCTGAATTAGGAGTTGGTGGGAGGGGCTGGTAGCTGTTTCCAAGCTCTATTTATTGACTAAATTCTGGCCTCCACATTCACACAGCTGTGCAGGTTTGGAGACTGAATGTTGTTTCTCATATTTCTGGCATTTCTCTCCCCTGTTGCTAATCAGTCATCAAGTCTAGTTGATTGCCTCTTTATGCTGTTTTTCTAATAAATAATTTCCTTTTTATTCCCATGACAGCTGGACCCTCATCCTGTTGTTTTCTACTAACCCCCGTCTCTTTCCCTTCAGTCCTTTATGTGCATCACTTCAGAACCCAAACTCATCTTTCATGAAAAATCTAGACCTTCTTCCTTTGCTGCTGAGCTTTCCAAGGTTTATGCTATGAAACCCTAGAGCTGAGGAATAGCCCTGAGTAGTATCTTCAAGACAGATCCTCTGATTGTAAATGTTAAGGAATACTGGATGGGGTAGACTTAAACACACTTCCTTGGTGCAGAACTCCTCGGGGCCTTTGATGTGGCAGTGGGCACTGTGAGCTTTCAGGAGGGTGAGAGAGTACAGAGCACCCCCCCGCCCCCGCCCCATTGCCTTGCAGAGCTTTTAAAGTTTTACTATGGAAATCCAACAGGTGGTATTGATGTTTTGTAGGAAACACATTAAGAAATGTTGGTTCTTTGGAATATATTTAAACTTCTCAGACTGGTAATGAATCTCAGGCTAATTTATTTACACATTGTGAGCATCTCATGTCCCCTGAAACAAGTCCTTACTCCAGACAGATCCGTCTCTGCTCTTCTTGTACAAGCTGCTTCCTTCCTGTGTTTGTGCTTTACTGGCATGCTTCCTGTAGCCTAGAAGGCTAACTCCATTCTGGCCCCTAATCTACATTTTGTATGTCTTTTATGGATGGACTCAACCCATTATATTTTCACCAGCTCTGTACTTTATGTTCCTCTTACAATTGCTCTCACAATAAGAAAAGCGATGGTCACTCTGTGAGCATCAGCTCTAATCTTGGCATCTGTTCAGTGACTCTGCAATGCAGTGGCTTCAGGTAAACAAACCTGCATCACAAGGGTTGTGTCTGCTCTGTTGGCCATGAATGGCGAGGTGAGATGGGGTTTCAAATACAGGATTCTCTTCCAAGGTCTTTAGTGATTTAATTCTGTAGACTAAATTCTGTAGAGAGGTGAAGTACATCCCCTCATTTCAGATGCACAGCTCTGCTAGAAAGAGAACTGTAAAGGGAAAAGACACTGTCCGGTCAACCTGTGTCTAGAGGGAGTAGCAAGTATAGCTTCTACAACAGTTTATAATAAAACTTTGGAGAGTAGAGTGCATTTTTCTTGTTGTTTTTTTTTTGTGGGTACAGTGATCTTAGTTATGGAGCAGACTCCCTCAAATGTATGGTGTGAAAGAAACAGTTACTGAGTGTGAAAAAAAAAGAGAAAGAAAGAAAAAAAAAACTTGGTGAGTTTCCTGCATTCTGGAAAATAGAGATAAAATGCTAAAATAGACCTTAAATTTGAGACCTTGAAGTTGGGGAGATGAAATAGGAACATATTAAACAGGAGAGCCATACACTGAATTTTATAACTGATTTCTCCATAGATGTTCTTAACCTGAAATTCAGACAGTCCTGGGAGGTCATTGACCAGCCTTGAGAGCCTCTACAACCTAGAAGCTTTTTTCCTGGGAAGAGCTCCTTCCCATTCCCAGAGTCATCAGCAACATCTGCTGGAATGTTGTGGTGTATGCTGTCGGTAGAACCACAGTGGGGGAGGCACTGGCCTTGGACCACTGAGACTAGAGTGTGGTGCGCTTGGCTGAGTGACTGTGGGCCACCAGCACCTTCTGCAAACGCACCACTAAGGAACTACAATAATACTGCATGACGTACAGAGACACAGTAAGGCTGGAACGAGACATTAAAATGCAGAATGCAGCACATCTGGCATGGTGCCTGATGCAAGCAGTTCGCACTGGATGCTTTGACTGTGCTAAGTAACTGGTTTCCAATGGATGCTGTAGCGAAGTCCCACAAAAATCACAGCTTCATGCCACTAATTATCTTATGCTCGCTGGAGGTCAAAGTCAGAAATAGGCCTCACTGGGCTCAAATCAAGACACTAACAAGGTTGTGTTCCTTGTAAAGTCTCAAGCAGAGTCACGTTTGCCTTTCCCAGCTTCTAAGGCCACCTGTATCACTTGACCCTTGGGCTCTTCCTTCATCTTCAAAGCCATGGCTGGTTCCATTCTTCTCATGAAAATGTATTAAGCCATGACCCCCCCCCCCCCCCCCCCCCCACAGTTCAGCAAATGGATTGTATTCTTTTCCCTCTGGTCATATAGGATAGATTCTGCCTTTGCAGGTCAGCTCATGAGCAAGCCTGACTCCTCTTGCAAATCCTGTTCTTTGGCTATTCGGTGCCACATGCACAAGTTCTGGTTATCAGGATGTGGCTTTCCTTGAGGAACCAGGATCAGCTTGTCATACAAGCTTGGTCAGTGTAGGGTTAGAATTATGCTCTGTTCTCCTAGTTTTGTGACTCTGAGAATGCTTTTCAGTGGGCCACATGTCTATTCAGCTGAAGAACCTGGCTTTCTGAAGGGAGAAGGATTGCTGCCCACCTGAGCACTGAGCTCCCAGACTCGGGTTTCCCAGGTGGTTTTCTTGCCACCATTATAATTCCCTTTAATATTCTTCACTTTTCTGTTTTCCCTAATAGTGTATTTGTTCTTAATGTGTTCATAAATAATTCAATTAATTATTTATGAATACATGTCATCACTTGTATTTATTTTAGTAATTTAGTGTAGCCAATTTCTTCTTAGCCAAATATACTGTTTAATTAATTAGTCAATTTTCAGCAAATATTTGTTGATATTTAATAGACACTATGCCATGCATTGCTGTAATACAATTAATGTATATTTGTGTATGCATTTAGAGTCTCCAGTATAGCAGTGAGCTCTCAGGGCACTGAGAAGTATACATGTAAGGAGCTCAAGGCCAGACTTAGGAGTTATGAATACATTATAACCACTGGGTCGGGTAAAAGTTGACTTAACATTGTCAGGGGATGGATAAAGTGTTGGTCCTACAAACTTGAGTTTGGGTCTGCAGAGCATGTGTCAAGAGCTGTCCCTGTGTCCAAGCACTTGGGGAGCAGGGACAGGAAGACACCTGAGGCTTGCTGGCCAGCCAGCCGGCCTACAACTGGGCTCAGTGAAAGACTCTGTAAGGCAAAGATCAGTTTTGTTCTTTGAATTGAGAAGAAAGAAATGACCTTGGCTGAGGTATTGGAGCTATTACTCGGGGAGACAGTATTGAAGCCAGAGAGCTGAGGAGAGAGAGAGAGAACAAGAGAGAGCTGTGTGATGTGTGTGCACACATATGTGTGTGCATGTGTCTTTTGTAATTGTATGTGTTTTGTGAACATATGTGAGTGTGTGCACTTGTGTTTGTGTATATATGCATGTGTGCAAGTGTTTGTGTATGAATGCACATGTGTGTGAACTGTGAGGTCTTGGGTGAGACAGGCTGAGCTCCAGGGAGTAGTGAGAAGCACTGGGATGTACTAGGTAGGGCCTAGAGTGGTAGCTGTGGCTTGGTTTCTGCAGTCAGTTTAGATTTGGTTTTTGAAGTTAGGGAATAAATTGGTGAGTATATGTAGTTACGGTTATTTGGGAAAACAAATTTCCATATGAGACAAAATTCCTATGTAACTGTTTTTAAAACTCGGGGATTTTTCTTTTTTAATGTACATCACCTGCTGTCTCAGATGGGAATAGAGCCACCTGAGACACTTCCCTGTGCCACACCTTACAGGAAAGTTAGGGGAAGTGCAAATCCTCACAGGCATCCAGGTGCCACCTGGTGGAGCATCTGTTGGCTCTCAAGCACCTTGTGGGCTAACAGCTGTCACTGACACCTTGCACAAGGCCAGAGCTCTTGTATGTAGAAGACACTCGGGGCCTGCTTTTTACCAGACTCTACCACTGTCAGAAATCACCTCAGCAAATAGCAGCTGGCTCCTGTCTCAGGCAGTATTTCTAATCCCAGCCTTTCCTGCTTCTTACCCAAGACTTGGCATCACAGGGACTCTCACTCTACTAAGGTCCCCAAAGCTCAGCATGACTCCGTGACTCAGAGTCCTGCAGGACCTGTTTCCCCGAAGTTTGAGCCGAGAAAGGTTTAAAGCCATGTTAATGTGTGTTGTGCTCTGTGGTTAGGACGCCACTCCGGAAATGTGTTGATCCCCATGCAAGGCGCTGGAGAGACCTCCCTCTCTGCAGCAGTAATGGACTGAGACTGAAAATTCCCTTCTGGATTTTCAAAGGAAAACATACTTGAATGACTGTGGAAATCTTATGACATGTTAAGTGAAATATAGGAAATAAAATTTCATGTACAGGATTGTCTTAACTCTGTGAAAATAAACATACACACACACCCGGAACTGTAGACACTGCTTACTTCTTGGTGACAGAACATGAAGGGGTTTTTGTTTCTTCCCTGCACTTTTTCTGCTTTGTTTAGTTGTTTGGGGGAAAAGGGCTAGACTAGTCTATTCAGTCTCTCTCGGTTTTGTCTCTGTTCCTGAGATTCTATAGTTCTCACTTAATAGTCTTTGACAGATGTTTTGAGAACACTGCTCCCAGAGAAAAGGCATTTCATAAAATAGGTATATCCAGGGTAAAATAAAACAGTCTGAGGCAGGTAAAAGAAAAACATCAGAACTGCATGTTCAGAAGTGGCAATCTTAATACGTGTGCTTCATGAATGCATTATGTTTTAATGAAGGAATTTTGGGTTTTAAAGACAACATTCCTTTCTGAAAGTTCACAAGAAATAAAAGTGTAAATAAAAAAGAAGAGAAATGCTGCACATAATTCTATTGCCTAAGCAGAATTTTTAATATTTTTTAATTTTTTTTTTTTTTTTTTGGTTTTTCGAGACAGGGTTTCTCTGTGTAGCTTTGCGCCTTTCCTGGAGCTCACTTGGTAGCCCAGGCTGGCCTCGAACTCACAGAGATCCGCCTGCCTCTGCCTCCCGAGTGCTGGGATTAAAGGCGTGAGCCACCACCGCCCGGCATATTTTTAAATTTTAAATATTTGAGTTTTTAACTTTTGATCTCTTTGTCTCTGGACATGTGCATTTATTTACATATATCGAAAATAAAACAACAACAAAACCCAGATAAAGATTTGACTTCAAGACTGTGAAACAATGTGCCACAACGAAACTGGAATATTCTTTTCCGTCCTCTGGCCTTAGGCACATTCAAACAAGTTGTTTCCACAGTTCCCTCTCCATTCCCTTACGCACTGAGCCAAGCTTTCCAGAATAGTGTGACCAGACATCTGGACATCTTGGATTGCAGCATATTTGACTGGCTCTCCTGAAAATAGCTATGAGGGTGCGCTGCCCGCTTTTGTCCCCTTAGTATTATCTGGATGCTTCCGTCCTGGGCAGGCAGGTTTCTGCGACACTGGCAGCCTTACTCTTAGGTATCCTACGGCACGTGTGTTAGCCCACTCCACTGGGATCTGGCATGAGGACCTTTGGGTGCCAGGAAAAGGGGCCAAAACTTCACAATGATTTCAGCTCATGATTCGAATGTTCCCACGTGTAACACATAATTCTCAAGCCTCCTCAGAGTCTTGAAATGTTTTTGGCTGCTTCTATGTTGCAGTCACACAGGAAATCATACCAACTTCCAAACTCTTCTCTCCTACGAATTAAAGACTCTTAAAAAATATCTCTCCTGACAGGCCTGTTCACACACAATTTCCATTTTCTGGGTCTCTTCTGGATCTCCCTCATGGCTTCTTGTCCAGCCAAGAGCAAACTCAGGCTTCCTGAGGCCAGTTCAGGGTAGTCTAGTTTCGATTGCTTCTTTCGAGATTTGCTTTGTCACACAGTTGGCTTTATCTGTGAGTACCCACACTTCATTATTAAAGACAAAACAAAACCAGGAAAACGTATGGAAGAAAAAAGTTTATTTGTGGTTCCACCAAGAAGTAAAGGTTGTTTACTCTGTGTGTGTGTGTGTGTGTGTGTGTGTGTGTGTAAGATAGTTAAGATTATCCTAGAATTGAAGGACAGAATTTTGCTGCTGGTTTTTCACTTACTACGACAAAAGCATTTCCTTAGTTAAGGATCATTCACAAATGTTTTCGATGACTAGATGACAGCCCATATTATGGGTCTACTGTGAAGTGCTTAGCTGTTTTTCTAATGTTCAGAGACAGTCTGTCAATGTTCTGAGGATTCTCCACCATCAGTAGCCATGCAGAGTGCTACCAAGGGGAGTGAACTTTTGGCAACTGTTGGTCATTAACGTTTTGATTAATGATAATTTCATTGCAACTATGATCAGGACATCAAGAGAAGCCACAGTTGCTACTGGGGCAGGAAAATGGTCCCAAGAGAATGTAGTGCCAGATGTGGAAAGGCTCAGACCTGTTCACAGCTTCCAGGACACTCTTAGGAGCAGGATGCTAGCCCCTTTGGTAGTGTGATAGTGTTTTGGCTTTTCTGATCTGAGGCCATCTCTCCTAGCCTTGAAGGTTCAAGAGTTTCAGCTGGTTCTGTGCTAACATGCTGAGTCGGTGAGATCAAGAACCTTAAAACCTAAGTAACAAACTTGAATTTGGTGCACAATGTAAGAGGCCAGTACTAACTCTGAACTCCTGCCTCCTGGGCTGCACACTGCCGTCACCCTGTCAACCAACAAGCAAGGTCTTCATGCCGGCAATGGATTCCATTAGTTAGAGAGTGAGGAACAGCAGGAGAAGGCGGCTTTGGAATCCATCCCATGAAGCAAGGATGGAAAAAATGCACTGTGGAGAAGAAGTCAAGAGAAGGAAGACTAGATGGGGGAGTTAGGATAGTGGGGGCACACCCAATGTGTAGCAATGGTAAGATGGGGGTAATAATGAAAATGGATAAGATAAAAATAAGGAAGGATTGGAAACGGACACTGAATTCAAATATCACTGCCAAACCCATCCACTTCTTCCACCCCCACAATGGTGCCTTATAGATGTTCTTGAATATAATTGATCATTGAGATAGTTCTATATTTCTGAAACTCTTGGGTTTTTTTGTCTCTGACAAAGATGGAAAAAAAAAGACAGATTCAGCAATTACTTTTGTAAATTCCAAATGTATGGGATTTGTATGGCTTCCCATGGGACTAACGATGAGCTGTACCCTGAACCAGCGTTATTCTCCATACATCACGGGAGCATAAAGGGAACTTGACATTGGTGCCATTGCCGTCTCCAGCTCAGCTGTTCTCTGGGCTCAGTTCTGACCTCACACAGTCTGGGCCATCTCTTTTCATTAATTAATTAATTAATTAATTAATTAATTAATTAATTAATTAATTAATTTGTTTATTTATTTATTCGTTTGGGGGCATCTCTTTCAGCCTCGAAGGTTCAAGAGCATCAGTTGATCCTTTGCTAACCATGTCAGTCTTACATCCCTGATCCGGTCATTTGTTCTGATTATTCTTGACTTGATTGTTCTGGTGTTGGCTGGAACTTGTTCTGCTTTTGCCTATGTTGTTTTTCTTCGACTGAGATGAGGTGTCACCATGCTGCCGCGGCTGGCCTCTAGCTTAGCATCTTCTTGCCTCAGCCTTCTGGGTACTGAGCTCTAAGCATATGCCCATCTGCCTTGCATTATTTGGGACACTTTCTCTAAATAAATTTCCTGATGGTGTGTGCCTTGTTAGAAACAGATAACAAATCCTTCTTCTGAAAACAAACCAATGCCAATTTTTATTTTTAAAAATATTTAATTTTCTATAAAGCCACTGAGATACCACGGAGTACTAACCTTTACTTTGCTTTCATAAATATGAATTAATGATTTTTCAGAGTATGGGGTCTATTGGGCTCAATGTACTAAAGAATTTTCCAATTTATTTTTTTTATTTAACATTAGATTTTAGCACGTGGATCAAAATATAAGAAGCATATCCTAGGAGCTAGAGAAATGTTTTAATGGTTAAGAGCATATACTGTGGAGCTGGAGAGATGGCTCAGCAATTAAGAACACTGACTGCTCTTCCAGAGGACCCAGGTTCAATTCCCAGCACCCACATGGCAGCTCACACCTGCCTGTAACTCGAGTTCCAGGGTTCTGACACCCTCACACAGATATACTTACAGGCAAAACATCAATAACATAAAATAAAAATAGATGGTTTACAAAAAGAGCATGTACTGCTCCTCTAGAGGACTCAAGATCAGCTCCCAGCACCCACATCGGGCAACTTACAACCCCCATTACCCAGCTCCAGGGGATCTAAAAGCCTTTTCTTGCCTTTTCAGCAACACACACACACACACACACACACACACACACACACACACTGATTAAAATCTCAAGTTTAGAAATATAACAATTTACACTTCTGGTTTTTATGTGGTGTAGTCTTGCTGCTGTTTATTTATACGCTTGATTTCTTGTTTATATGGGTTATGGAGTAAAGCCTTAGTGCAATTCCTTTACTCATGGAAGCATGGCAGGCTACAGCATAGAGATGTTCTCAGAACTTTGATATTAGAAATCATCTCTAAACATGGACACACTGTAAGAAAAACAAGTTAAGCTTTCATAACACTCAGCCCGTTTCAAACCTTGATTACTTTAATGAATCCTTCCCAAGCCTCTTACCTGGTAGGTGCTCTCCCAGCTTAACTTTAAGGATTTCTGATTTCTCTACACCTCTGCCTTGGTTGTGACCCTACTTTGGTCTCTCTCATTCGCAGAGCCCGGCGTTTGCACAGTATTCGGAGATCCACACTACAACACTTTTGACGGACGGACATTTAACTTTCAGGGGACATGTCAGTATGTTTTGACAAAGGACTGCTCCTCCCCTGCCTCACCCTTTCAGGTGCTGGTGAAGAATGACGCACGCCGGACCCGTTCCTTCTCCTGGACCAAGTCTGTGGAGCTGGTGCTGGGTGACAGCACAGTCAGCCTGCAACAGCACCTCACCGTGCGCTGGAATGGCTCCCGCATTGCGCTGCCCTGCCACACCCCCGACTTCCACATCGACCTGGATGGCTACCTCTTGAAAGTGACCACCAGAGCAGGTGGGGCTTCTCTTGTGGCCTCCCTCTGACCTTTATTCTGCTCACCACACCAGCAGCAGCAGCAGCAGCTTCTGGAGTGTGCCTCCTTCTTGCTCAGGGGAACCAGCCTTGTCTCCTGCCCATCTGGGGGAGAGGCATGTCCTAAAGAGGCTATGAAATAACCGTGGACGTTTGTACTAGGCAGAGCCTTGCACCTGGACACCAGCCACGCCAGTCTTGGTGATTTTTGGACATCCAGAACCTTTCCACTCTCGTTCTAAAAATAACAGCAGTACCCTCCAAGTAACCTCTCCCCAGCTTTGTTGCTATTTTAGGGCACCGATGTCCAGCTTGGAACTGTCAAGTGTCTCTTAGATCAGCCAGCCATGTGCAGTTTCACATCTGTGAGAAGGAGGGTTTCCTTGGTAGTAACTGTCCAAATAGTGAGTGGGAGGGTTCTCAGAAGTAAACAGCTTTAGTACAAGTTGCTGTTCCAAAGAGGGGTGGGGGCAGCCGGATGGCACCGGTCGGCTCTCCAGTTCTGAGGGGGTCTGACGCAAGGGACTCACAGGTCAAGAAAAAAAGGCAAAAGGAGAGATAGAGGTACAGTTTTACGGGGAGTGCTTGCCTAGCCTATGTGAGGCCCCAGCTTCAGTTCCTGGCACCTTAAAAACAAACCAAAACAGCAAAAGGCCCAGATCAGTGTTCACTGCGGAAGGGCTTGCCCTTGGGCGAGCCTGATTTCCGTTGGTTTTCTTATGCCGGGAAGAATGCAGCAACCTTGTGTGGGCATGCCAATGAGAGTACAGGGACAGGAGCCACGTGTGGTCAGCAGGCCTGTGGAGGTTGTTCTCCTAGCTGATAGCCAGGAACATTATTTCTGCTACAGGACACTTCAAGGCTGGATTTGAAAGAGTTTCCTCCAGCTGGACCTTGGAAATATAGAGATGATGGCTGAGGCCTTTTCTCTGCAGTAGCTTTGGGCCCACTGTGCCAAGCACTTGCACTCCATCATCAAGCTGTTCTTAGCTGCCAGTGGTCTACACGGTCAAGTCCTGGCATGTTAGGTGTTGGAAGCAGAATCTAGTTTGTTCTTTATCATCCTCAGAGAATCAGTTCAGCTCATTTGCACCACTGCCTCGTCTGTATGGTTCCTGGCATACCACCTTTGGTTAATGCATGACAGTAGCTGGATATTGCATTGTGAGGTCTCTTGGTATACGCCAATTCTTCAAGCATCATACTTTAAAGAATAGGTGAACCTTTTCTTTTCTCTTTGCTTTCTCACTGATGAGACTTTAATAATGGAAAGGCATCAACTGAGTTCTAGGTTATGTAGCGGTTTTTTTGTTGTTGCTGTTATTCCAGAACCATTGTAACTGTTACAACTCAAGCCAAATATATATTTTGATAAATTGGCTTAAACCTATAAAATGCCAGCTTACCTAAGCAGGGCAAGATGCCATCGGGGAGTCTAGAAGCTTCTAGGTACTGAGATATCATTTCAGTGAGATGGTACTAAGTGTTAATGTATAAGGACATTCAGCAAAGAAGAAAATGTCCTTTACCTCTTAGGTTTGAAGTACTCTACTCATTTAACTAAGGGACTTAGGCCTACTCAGAAAATCTAGACAGCTCTTCTCATATCTAAGTGGCATGGCACTCTAAAACTCAGACCCCAGTTCTTTCCTTTAAAGGAGCCGACATCCTGGCTCCCTGTAAAGTATGTCCAAAATGGGCTGTTATTACACAGAAGTAATTAGAAGCATCCTGCCTATCTGTTTGCAAGCCAGTGAGACACAATGGATCGTACTGATATGGAAATTATTAGTCAGTTATGGCTCAGCTCTCAAAGAAGTACTGGAAGATTACTAACAGCCTAGGACGTTCAACACTGTTCCATGGACAGCTGGCAAAACCTTATGGAATAAGTATGTTCTTTGTACCATTCCATGTTGTAAAACTGAGCAAAAGGATGGATGGGGCTGCTAAGAAAATAATGATAGCTCATAAATACCATAATCAGATTAGTGAATTTTACTACTCTGGGCCTTGAGCTCAATCTTCCAATTTCTTTTATTTTTCCATCTCTCTTTCCGTGATGCAAGTAATTTGTGTGGCACCCCTCACACCCAGCTGAGTGATTGTCTGCGGTGCACGGCTCACACAAGCCTGCTTCCTGCAGAAGAGCTTGTATTCCTGAGCACTGAACTTCCTTTGCACTTCGCTTTGAAGGAAGCGACTGGCTTTCCAGACAACAGTGTTTTCCACTCTGGTCTAGCCATCTCGGTTGGAACTACCCCTTGGGGATATTTTCATTTTTATCACCTATTGATTGTCTACTTCAAATAACATGGCATGTCCTTCGAGTGTTCATCTTCCTCTGAGTTTTGTTTTCTTTCACAAGCTAGATCGATCAAAGGGTATCACTATCTTCAAAACAGCAGCCCACCCCAGGTCTGCAGCTGGAGGACAGGGAGGAAGAGAGGCTGCTACTTTTGTTTTTGTGGTGTAGAGACAGCCCTTGATGATGGGATCTGGCTGAGTTGCCCACGTGGTGGCAGTGTGGCCGATTCTGGCTGTTGCTGCCTACCTGCTAATGACTGCTCTTAGCAGCTTCGCTCACCCTCACCACACACCCTGTGCCAACTGAGTTCTTAGCCAAGAATGTAAATGTAGACTTTTTTCTGTTATCAGTTTACCTCATCAGCTCTCCTTGAGTTACATCAGATCTACCTGAGAGTGTCCGTACATGAGGAACATGCTTTTAATTATTTTTTTTTGTACAGCTGTACACTCCTCGAACTCTGTGTATCCTGGTATTAAACCTGAACAGAAAAACCATCTAGTTTTATACCTCACCATGGAATATATACAACTCTCTTTAAGTGGGCTATAGTGAAAGCATCAGTAACCAGAACCAAAACAGTACAAAAAGCAGGGTGGGGAACACCCATTGGTGAGAAGGGGAAAGTGGAAGGCCCTTCCTAAAGGGGAAGAGATGCAGCCGCTGCTCACAGGCCCAGATGGCACATACACTTCAGCTCTAGCTCACTGACGGCTAGCTATTTCTACCCAGTTTCTCCTGCAGAGACCTGGGGGAGTCATCCCAGCTGCAGAAAGGACTATCTCCTGCCCCTTCAGCCCTTTCGTAGTGTTTTCCTCTCTTGAGATGCCTACTTAAAGGCGTGTCTAGAAAAGCCAGTCCTTCAACGCCAGCGTATTAGCTTCTAGCCTATCCTAACCCTGTCTCATAAGGATTTTACTCTCATAAAGGGTAAAAGAATTCACACAGACACAGATATAAGTGATAGCACAACAAAGACATCTGTAGGAGAAAATTCATCCCCCCCCCAATGAAGCCTGGCACTGGTCAGGGATAATCTCAATGTGCTAGTAACGAAGAAAGATGAACACTTTGGGGACCATGTTTTATGAATGAGATGTCATGAGTTTTGAGCAGAGTTTACTAAAGACACAGCGAGTCTACACATCTCCAGGCATGTGCAGAGCACTAGGCCCCTGTGGGGAGAGAACACAGTAATAAGCTTGTTCTCCACCGTTGAATCTGCAGGACTAAGTTGCCCAAAGGTTCAGAGTTATTTTATCATTGTCAGTGGTGACACTGGACCCCCTTGGGAGTAAATTCTTCACTATTTGTGGTACTTAGAAGAGGAGTGTTTGCCTGCTGTCTAAGAAAGAGATTTGCAGTTTGGAAAATTTTGCAACATGGAAAATCTTTGGAATTGTGCTCTGAAAGTTGGACTTGGGATGGAATTGATTTTCTCCCCTCATTTTTCTTGCTGAGTAACTACCCGGCTGCAGGCTTGTGAGGTCAGGTTTCTTCTGCACCTTGGAGAGCATACTACAAATCATTTTATACTATGTTTGCCTTCTTTCAAAACAGTTATTTCAGTGTCTTAACTAGCGTGAAACTCAGAATTTAGTTGGCTTTACAGAATCAATGCATTAGCATCGATGGGGTTGATTCCTTCATTTACCGAGTCTATTCTGTGAGCCAGGTACCCAGATGGTGGAGTATGCAGAAATGGACATGGTGTTATACTAAGGCTATGGCTCTCATGGTTGGCACCATGTCTCACACAGGACCACATGCTAGGTGCTGTGTGGGTGTCCCATCCCTAAGTCCCTCTGTCCTACCTGGTGCCCTCACTGGCCCTCTTCACCAAATTCCTCCTGAGACTCTTATCCTATGGGCTCCTTTTATTCTTCCTTTTCCAAATCTATTAAATTGTTCCTCTGAACTCGGCGTTTTCTCCTAACCAAGAAGCTTTCCAGCCATTTGCCTTGGATTTAGAATGCTCTAGTCTTCCCATTTAGTACAGAGTGGTTTCTTTGGTTTTTTTTCCTTCCTGTTTTTTTTTTTTTTTCCTTAAGAATCTCTGTTTGGGGCCACTGGTTTATTTTACCAATAGCTCTCCATAAAGTAACTATTTTGTGGCATCTGTGTGGCTTTCTCATGGGAAAGCCATTTGGCTAACCTTCTTTCCCCTGTGAACATGTTCATACCTAGGAACTTCTGGGTTGGAGTCCTTGCTCTGGATGGCTGTCTCATGTCTCCTCTGTTACCCTGCAGGCATGGCCTTGTGGAAACTTCATATCCCAACAAGACCAGCTCTCTTTCACCCTCCCTCCCTCCCTCCCTCCCT
>CABHPR010134739.1:42264-54776 GCA_902168415.1 Peromyscus melanophrys | reverse complement strand
AGATTTGTATACATGTGTATATGTTTGTGTGTGTACATGCGTGAGTGCTTATTATTTTGGAATGCTACACAATATAATGAATATAGAGAGAGGCTTTTAGAGAACCATACAGGAACATGAATAGTGTCAAGTTTGAGAAATTTTATATTGTATTAGCCAGTGGTGCCTATGAACAAGCAACTTAATAGAAAGATTATACTTATGTAACTAATAAAAAATTGGATGCATGCATACTTAAAAATTGCTGCTAAGCTTGATGTTAAAAGTTACTTCTTATCAGCTATTTCTAAAATAGCCTATAGTTTTCAAAATAAAATACAATTCAACGTCTTTCAGAAGTCTCTCTTCTAAGGATTTTAGCAATAAGTTACATATAAAGAGGACCCTGACATAACATTGTGTTCTTTATTTTTACATTTTACAAATGCTCTCCTGCAATGACAGGACCTTTAGCACTGTCAGATTAGATGCTTTTGTTTATTTCTTGTCTAGGCTGTGGTTTTTAATGACTCATTTCCCACTTGAGACCACTTTGAGGCCAACTGGGATTCAATAATAAAGGCTAACAAACAGAGGCATTACAGCTCAATTTACCCTTTTCGTTTTAACGATGCATCATGGTATGCGAACTCTTGAGGTTAACAATCAAGGTACTGTATCAAATTTAGTGTAAATGTGTAGACTTCTGTAGATCCAGAAGTAGATCCTCTCATGCAAAAGATTAACACAGGAGCACAAACAACAACAGAAGGCAGAGACACACTGAAACCATTCAGCCTCTTTTCTTAGGTCTATAAGGATGCATCAATTACCACGGGATTTGACTTTAGGAAACCATCTGTAGGTGGGAGCTAATTATAACTACTAATAAATCAAAAGACTGCCCCCGAAAGTCCATAAGTAGCAGGTATCTGAAAAAAATAAGTAAAATATAAAATAAACTGATATTCTATCAATGAACATCTGATCTCTCAGTGGATAAAAATGACACTGAGGAAGAGAAACTAGGGAGTGGACCTGATGCCAGCAGAATCACTGAAATTCAGAGGAGTCACTGAAATTCAGAGGAGTCTACACCACACCATTCTAGGTTTGTGGTATTGATCATGTTTTAAAGTTTCTCTGGATCTCAATTGTCTCAGATATATACTGGAGCTAATAAAATCCATAATTTGTTGGTATAAGAAATAAAGTACTTAGAGAAGACCGTTAGCAGAATTTTACACAAGAAATTAAAGTTGTAACTGTAACCATGACTGCTATTATAACGTCATAGAGCTAGACAGCATCTTTTACTGTGACCTTTGAGAATGCCCACCTTCCTCTAACAAGGGTATGGGTAGAGCAATTTAAAGAGTTAAGGTTTACATTTTGTCTTTGAAGATTGGATGATGATTACCTGTTCTCCTTTAAACTTGCAATAAGACTGTGAACATATCGTCTAGATCTCCTTGCAACCTCTTTAGACTCCTTCTAATGTGTTCGCACCTGTGAAAGATGGCTGTTCAAAAATGCTTCAGGGTTTCATATCACTCAACTCTGTTTACACAGGGACAAAACTCCAATGTCTTGCCCTGTAGTCCTGCTGGTGAACTCATGAATTCATATTTTCTTTGTTTAGAATGTTCTTCTCCATGTCCCCTTTCTCTTTACCTGTAATAAACTCCAGAGATGCCTTGATGCTTTTTGTGACCATCTTTCCTGCTAGATTTCTTCTAAAACTATATATTTTGTAAATATTATTTCAAAAGGTTTCTTAGCTAGGCATAGTAGCTTGTACCTATAATTCTAGCATTTGTGAGACTGTGGCAGAATGATCACTAGGATTTTAAAGGTAGCTTGGGCTACTAAGTGATACCATGTCTTAAAAATTAAAATAATAATAAAATAAAATAAAGACAAGTATTTATTTTTTCATGATATAATGGACATGGAAGAAGAGAAGTTTTAAAAATGTCTTTTCTAGTATCTGGATTCCAAGTTTCATCTTTTGCTATCTCATCCTTTCCATTTTATCTCTGGAAAATTCTGTTTCTCTTGAAGCTTTGTATTGCACAGTCACCGTCTATAACCATCCCAACTACTGACACTGGGTTTAACAAGCACTGTCTTACATTTCTACTTCATTTTCATATACCTGACTATTCTTCATACTAGCCAATGACAGATACAATGTAGGGACGTCTTCATATGTTCCTTGTAAATATCAAGTTCCCCTTAGGGAACATCACCCAATATTATTAGAATAATCTTTGCAACTTGGATATCTTCTCTTTACTCCCTTAAAAAAATCTTAATTTTCTTGAGATATGCAAACTTACACACTCCTGTCCTTTCACACATTGTTTGAACTAGATAGCTCTGGGCATTTCCCCACCATCTCTGAATGAGTGGACCAAAGGATAGGACTCAATCTTTGTCATCTTTGAATATACCTACCCAGCATAACTCACTGATGACCATCTAGGCTCTGGCCATGTGACCCTTACTAAATATTGATGTTCCTTCATATCATGGCCACATGGTGCTGTCATATGGACAGAGTCGTTGCTGTCAAATCCCAAAGAGCAATTTTTAATACCCATCACACAATTCTTCCTCATATGATTTTATCCTTTAGAAAAAAAGAAAAAAATGTTGTAGGCTTGCCTGTCATGTTAGCTACAACCCTTGCTTTTAAAAATTCAAACTGAGAATTTTGAGCTCGGACTGGAATCAGAACCAGAGCAATTCCTCTGTCCTCTGTGGGAAAAACAAGGAAGAAAGCCACAGATCAAATGCCATTTCCAAACAGCAGGTTGAGTCAGAAAAATGAATAATTTAAAGGGAGGATACTTTGCGGCTTTCATGTCTTCAGTAGTGTATTATGGTCTAGGCCCCCTTCTGCAGGATGCTCTGCCTCCTGACTCACCGTCACCAGCAACAATCTGTATCAGCTGCTGGACGTTTCAGTACCTTAAAATGATATTCTAATTAATCCACGTAAGAAATACCATTGCTCCTGGAAGCTCATGATCAAAAGAGAGTTATGATTAGGCATGTCAGTTTAGACAATTTCATCAGCCCTCTGCTTCTTGTAAGGACTTAATTGTCAGAGAGCTACATTGTTAAAAAGCAGCCAGCTGTTCACCAGTGTTTCAAAAAGAATAAAACAAATGGCCACCACATGAAAATGAAGAGAGTGATAAAAGTAAAACCACGAGACAGAAAATAATTATTTAGTTACAACTTTGTGTCTTAGAGAAGGTTTTAAGTCCCCCGTGTCAAACAGTCCAAGGAATCCTACATTTTCTGCAACTGGCTGGTGGCTCAGTAAACACATACTTGTCACTTGATTCTTTTCTGATATCAGTGAGTGAGAATAGGCAAGCACTGTACCAAGTAGTTCTTAGGAGAAAATGCTCTAGGTAATAATAATAGTAGTAATAAGAATAATAATGCAACATCATGATGCGGTTGGTAGAAAACACTAAGTTATTCTAGACACTTACAGTGTCGTAGCCTGTGAGATGCGGCAGTGGATAAGGACACTTGTGGCCAGGACTGAGGACCTTGATAACCAGGATCCACACAGTGGAAGGAGAGAAATGTCTTCTGCAAGTTGTCTTCTGACCTCTACATGTGCGGCTTTCTCTCCCCCACCCGTATACACCCATTCACTCACTCACTTACAAATAAATAAATCAATCATTGTGAAAGTACACACAATAAGGGTTTTACTTAACTATACTTTTCATAAACATTAATAATATGAAAACTTCACAGTTTTTTGAGAAATAAAACAGATGTGTTGCACAGAAAACATAAATTTTTTTTCCTGGTAATTTACTTAAGTTCTTTTTTTTTTTCTTTATTAAGAACTTTTTTATTCATTTTGCATTCTCAACCACAGATCCCCCTCTCTTCCCTCTTCCTGCTCCCCCCTTCAACCTTCCCCCCACCCAAAACATCCCCCCACTCCCTCCTCTGAAAAGGTAAGGCCTCCCTTGGGGAGTTAGCAAAGCCTGGTACATTCACTTGAGGCAGGTTCAAGCCCCTCCCCCTGCATCAAGGCTGTGAAAGGTGTCCCACCATAGGTAGTGGGCTCCAAAAATCCAGCTCATGCCTCAGGGATGGATCCTGATCCCACTGCCAGGGGCCCCTCAAACAGATCAAGCTACACAACTGTCTCACTTATGCAGAGGGCCTAGTACAGTCCCATGCAGGCTCCACAGCTGTAGGTCTAAAGTGCATGAGTTCCCACTAGCTTGGTTTGGTTGTTTCTGTGATCTTGATGCCCCTTGCTCTTCTTTGTCTTTGACTGGACTCCTGGAGCTTGACCTGGTGCTTAGCTGTGGATCTCTGCATCTGCTTCCATCAGTCACTGAATGAAGACTCCAAGATGACAGTTAGGGTATTCACCAATCTGGTTGCCAGGGAAGGCCAGATCAGGCACCTTCTCAACTATTGCTAGTAGTCTAAGCTGGAGTCATCCTTGTGGATTCCTGGGAACTTCCCTAGCACCAGGTTTCTCCCTATCCCCAGGATGTCTTCCTCTAAATATTGTAACATGATGAACATTGAAAAAGTCAATACTGACATTTAGAGTGCTTAAATTATATATTATGTTATTTATAGAAATACATGTGATGAATGCCAAGAAAGGTCCCACATTTAGTCATGCAATGTGATGAAATTTTTCACTGTCCTAAATTACAGAAGAAAAATGTTAGCTAAAGAAGAAATGAAAGATTTCAATTTAAAGAATAAGCAACTATTTTCAACTACTTGAATCCATTCCATCTAACTCAAAGTCAATAATTACATTTTCTAAGACTTGTTCATGTTCCTTATAATAGTCCTTGAGGGAAAAAAATGCCCTAGCTTGGCTGTGGAGTACTTCCTCGCAGTGAGCAAAATGAGCATCACCAGTGAACAGCATATTCAATCAGTGGTGGAGAACAGGAAATATGGTGGTTTTATAAAATGGCCTCCTAAACTTCTTTAAAACTTTACCTATTGATCAGTGCTGGCTCTTTGCCCTACCCGTGGAAACCACAGTAGACCTGTGATGGCACAAAAGCAAAGAATATTTTGAAATGCTTTCTCAAGCTAGGTCATAAAAGACTGCACAGCTTGTACATGGTCATCCTAAAATGCTTGCTATTGGAACGATTTGTCAGGGGTGGGTGTACCCTGTTATACTTAGCTGTCATATGGTGGGGGACAACTGTCACCTTGAGAGAATACATGTGAGTGAGCAGTTAGTAGTTCCAGTATTTGATGATCCCACCCAGATTCTACAGTACTAACTAAAGATATCTTTGGATATTTTCAGGCATTTAGATCTGAGTAAGGCACAGAGTGACTGACTCTTCTGAGTTTTTCACTCTCTTGACCCTCAGAATAGAGAGAATCATAAAAAACAGAGAACTTCATTACACTCAATTTCATGTCACAAAATATTAGTGGATGCAAAAATAAAACTAATTGAGATTACTTCATATCCTAAATTAGTATATTAAGAGTTTATCATGTAGCTAAGAATCTTTATCATAACCTAAGAGACAGATCCTTTTTACATTGTTTTAGTTTCACTTATTTAATGTATATGAGTCTTTTGCCTTCGTACATGTCTGTGTACTATGCCTGTGTCTGATGCCCACAGTGGTCAGAAGAAGGCATTGGAGTCCTTGGGACGAGAGTTATGGATGATTGTGAGCTGCCATGTTAGTGTCTGGAATCGAACCTGGGTCTTCTACCACATCTCCAGTCTGAGACAGTTATTTTAAATCTGCTTATCTATAATAAACTAGAGTTCAGATCAGGTAAGAAACTTCCCTGGCAGATTACACTTTTAAATGGAAGGACTGAAGTTGAAAATCATATTTGTCCATGTCTGGAAGCCATTTCAAAAATATTGACTTTTTGGTTCAGTCATGTTTATAAAAGCTAAAAAGTAAAAATAAAAATAAAGCCACAGTTTTAAGTGGTTATTCTAATGTTTCCCAAACTCATATTCGATACTATTAATTGTAATTTAAATTAACATCACATCATTTGAGTGAAAAGATAGCTGTCCACAATGGACTTTGGAGGGAGAGCAGTTGCTGAGTTAATATTTTAATTAGCCTGAAATCATAGGTTTTTTTTAATGATTGTTGGAAGATGAATGAGTGAATGTAGAAATTACACCAGCTTGTACAAAGACTAATGTTCCTTGAGAAATGTTATAACAGATTGATGCCTTCACAGAAGACACCTGTCGTATTTGTTTACATTCAGTTTTATGTGTTCTATGGTAATTCTGAAAGTTTGAAGGAGAATGGCCCACGTGAGCCCATATATTTGAATGCTTGCTCCCAGTTGTTGTTGTTGGAGCTATTTGGAAAGGAGGAGGGGAATGCTTTGAGGTTTTAAAAGTCCATATGATTCCCAATTCTCTCTCTCTCTCTCTCTCTCTCTCTCTCTCTCTCTCTCTCTCTCTCTCTCTCTCTGCTAGGGGATCGGATATAAGCTATTGATATGGTTCCAAAGTTTTGTCTGCATAATGTTACTATTCTCCCCACCATTGGTGTCATGAACTCTAACCTCTGGAACTGTGAGCCCTCAAATTAAATGTGTTCTTTGATAAGTTGCCTTGGTCATGGTATATTGTCATGGTGATAGAAAAGTAATTAAGACCATGTGGTATATCATTTACTTTCTTAAAATCTGTAAAACCCTGTAATCAAGTGGATATTAAATACTCCAACAGTCTTAAAATAGAATGGGTCTGTAGATGAAGGGACATGAAATATAAATCCTACAAAGGAAGAATGGAAGTACAGACTTGAATCAGGATCCTTGAGCTATTTCTACATAAGAGACTAAAATTAATATATAGAAAGAATAAAATTCAAAAATGTAAGACAGGAAACTTTCAGACTTTAGAATTTGATGTGGTACTCAAAAGAGGGAATCCTGTTACTACATTAGGAATGGAATATCTCTAATCCAAAATGCTTGGGATAAGACATTACAGATCTTGAAATATTTTTCATATACATAGTGAGATTTCTCTGGGCTGAGATCCATATCGAAACTCAAGTTATTAATGGCTCATATACACAGAAACATGGCACCTGATGGTAATTTTATTCAGTCCTTGTGTATATGTGAGTAACTACCACAGTGCACTTGTGAATGCTGGAGGACATTCTGCAGGCCTCAGTTCTCAGCTTCCATTATATAGGTTTCAGGGTTCAAATTCAGGTCATCAGGATTGGCAGAAAATGTCCTTATCTGCTGAGCCATCTTATTGGCCCCCTTATTCAGTATATTTAGAGTGTCTCTGTCTTTCCTGTGCCTTGACAAGATTAGAAACAGGATTTTCCCTTTGTGATACAATCACAGCACTCAGAACTTTCAGATATCAAAGCATTTTGTATTTCAGATTTTTGGAATTCATTAATATTTCCACATGAAAAGCATTTAAATGTGTATTTATTGAAGGCTTTGTATTGATATTATTCTCTATGATACTAAAAATCAGATGAGTTAAGACAAGAGTGTGAGTTAATAAGATCCATTCAATATATCTTAACATTAACATTGTTGCGTTATTAGGTTAATGATGCTCCTTTGTAAAAAGCAGCTTTAGGAAGTCAGAGGGTACTTAACTGATGGATCCTGACCATTTGACTCAGGTTCGTTCTGACTCAATTTGATATTGATTTTTATTTCATAATGGACTAAAGGGGCTTTGTAAGATTTCAAAAGGGGGGATTAATCTATGATGATATGTGAAAAATAATATTTTAAGTTGCCCTAGACATCAAAGGTCTTGGATGATGGCAATCTGTTACAAGACTGTGCAGTTCACAGATGTTTTCTAAATCCTCTTTTCTAATAACAAGTTCTATTTGTAGTCATTTACATAAATTAGCAGAGACTGACACATTAATTATCTCTACCAATTAAAAATATTTCAAGATTTAAATGACTACAAAACTGTGATTGTTCATTACATATCCATGTGAAAATGAATCTTCATGGGTTTCTCAATTATTTATTAACGGCCATATATGCAGCCACTTGGACACAGAGCAGAACAACTGAGTGCTATATAACAGGAATGTTCTACTCACCAGATGAGTAAGATGAATGTTTATCTACAATGAATTAAAGTGATGCTCCATTTCCTTATAACAGCACCAGTGCTTGGAGCAATATAATTTGATGCTGACCAAGGTTAGAAGTCTGTTTTGTTTTTGTTTTTGTTTGGTTTCTTTTTTGTTTGCTTTGTTTTCTTTTTGTTTGTTTGTTTTTCTAGTTGAATCCTTTTTCCTCTAACTTCATCTTCTTTTTGCTGTCAGCCTTCTCTCCCGATGATTTGAAGAGAAATCTTCCTCTATAAATGATCTACTGGGAAAGGAACAACCCCACAAAAGCACTCTCATGTCGTAGAAAAAGTCAGGGCATTCAGAGCCCTGGGTTGGTCAAGTTTTGTCAAGCTGTGTTCTGTTAGTCTCTGTGTAAGCAGGAAGGCTGTATTTTCTTCAGCCCTATACTTTCTGTTCCTTGACTCCAGTGTGTGCCAGACAAATCTGAGAGATCTAAATAATAAGGGAGGGTCACAGATAGTAAGATAAGGTTACAGAGGAAACAAACAAACAAACAAACACCTTGAAGTAACAACATATCAGTCCATGTTTGGAAGAAGACTACATGACAAGTGAATTCCAGCTGATGAGAAGAGTACAGATCAGGGCTCCCAGGAGGGGTTAAATGTGGTTTGGAAAAAGGTGCTGCTCACTTTTGGGAAAAAAGAGGAGTGTAAAGATCTCTTCTGAATTCCCATACTAGAGACGCAGATTGATAAGGTAGAAACTGAGAAAGGAAGAATGAGAATCAAGCAAGCACAGAGTTCCAGTTGAGTTGGTAGGAATACCCCTGAGAAGACCTGAGGAGAGAAAAGGGGCTGCTGGGTTAACTGGAGAACTAAGCGAGGCTGTGTTCAGAATTCAGTGTGGAAGGACTCGTGGTTGGAAGACTAATCCTGTCATAGCAGGTCAGCTAGGAAAAAGTTCAAATCCACCCTTGTTGATTAGCTTTGCTTATTTCTAGTGTAACAGGCTGAGCAGCTGCTCTGCCCCTCTCACCTTCCAGGCAGGCAAGAGCTAACCCGAAGCCACTGGCAGTTCATGCAGGCAACCTTGGTGTATCCAGAGAACAGCTTCCTGTTGTCACCGCTGTGTCTGGGTCTTGTAGTCTTTCCAGCCCCTTTTCTACAAAGATCTCTGAGCCCCGAGAAGAGGTGTGTGGCCCCCAAGAAACTATTTCAGTAGTTGGTCTTATATCCATGTACAAACTGGAAACACTAAATTGACTCCATGGGTATATTAAAAGAAGAAAAGCAAAAATATTGGTAATGGGAGGGGTAGTGGTTGTAAGCATAGGGGAGAAACTGAAGGGGAAAAAATGGGCAGCCTTGATCAAAACTCATTGTATTGCATGTAGAAAATTTTCATTAAGAAATAATTTTTAAAAAAGAAATTTATGTAAGAAGAATTTAATTATTTGAATAAAAGTGGCTTAATTTAAAAATAAACACAGGTTTTGAAGTATAGAACATCTCAATTATATATACCACCAATGTTTTAGTAATTCTGTATTCATCATGGAAATTTTTTTATTTTAAATTGATTTATTTTACATCCAACCACAGTTTCCCCTCCCTCCTTTCCAGCCTGTCTCTCCCTCTCTATCTTTCCTCTGCCCCCACCCCACCACCATAATTCATTCCTCCTCTGTTTCTTTTCAGAAAAGGGTAGGCTTCCCATGGATATCAACAAAACATGACATATCAAGTTGCAGTAAGACTAAGCACTTCTCCTTGTATTAAGGCTGGACAAAGCCACCCAATATGAAGACTAGGGTTTCAGAAGCCAGCAAAAATGAGAGACAGATTCTGCTCCCAGTGTTAGGACTTCCACAAGAAGACCAAGCTACACATCTGTACCATATATGCAGAGTGCCTAGGTCAGACCATGCAGACTCCCTGGTTGTCAGTTTAGGCTCTGTGAGCTCCTATGAACCCAGGTTGTTTCTGTGAGTTGTCTTGTGGTGTCCTTGACCCCTCTGGCTCCTACCATTCTTCCTCCCTCTCCTCGGCAGCGTTCCCAGAGCTCAGCCTGCTCTTATTTTTAAGAGGCATGGGAATGACAATGCTAGTAGATTTTTAAAGAAAAACATCAATGTCTACAAGAAAAGCAAAGATTGATCCTGTAAAGTATGCTTTCCCACTCTGACAGCTATCAATGAAAAGCACATATAAACATGACTAGCAAATACATGCTTAGAGATATTGCCGTTGAAAGTGGAACCCACTACTATATTTCTGGGGACTGTCCTTTTCCTCTGTATTTACAAAATGTTGTCATCTATAGAAAGATTGACAATTTTTCATATACCCAATAGTTAAGAAATAGCATCATAGCACTTTTCTGAGTAGATAATAAAGCATTTCTACCTATCTTAAAAGCTTTTTAAAACATGTAATGTGCTCATTACTGTAAAGATAAAGATACTTTCATGGCCAAATTCTCTTATATCTTGAGAATGGTAATCCTTTTAGGATCTTCTGAGGATAATGGCATTCTACTGTCTTCTGATATGATTACTTTTACTCATTCATATCATTCATTATCTGGAGAGATTCACATTATACATACTGAAATCTATTTGTTTTAAAATCATACTTAAATTTGAAGGCCACCACAATATAAAGAGACTTGTCGTTTGTATCATAGGATTTTAAATATGAATTTTAATCTGGTATTTGTGCTTTAGATTTTTATGTTCCTAATCATAGATATTTCTAATACATCCTCCTAGTGTAGCCTCAAATATTTTTCTAAGTTCTGCTAATTGATTCTTTCAAGTCTCCTTAGGATAGTAATAACGTACAGTTGCAAAGGATTCACATAGAAAACTAGTCCCTGTGCTGGAGACTGAGAACCCACAGTGAACTGAAAATATATCAATACAATTTGAAAGAATGATGCTATAGATTTCATAAAGCAAAATTAATTAACTGGTTAATCTGTTGCAGCATAGCTAATATATATTTAAATCACATATTAGTCTTCTCTAATAAGAAAGTTTTGGCATTACATATTTAGATTGCATGTTTAAGATTGTTGAGTATATTTTATAGGTAGTAAATAACATGGTCTTTTAATATATGGAATTATGCTACTCTGAATAATATTTTACATTTTCCTCAAATCTCTTTGTAATATTTAGTTTCCTCAGACTGCATTCCTCCGATGCCTACAAATCAAGAAATTGATGGAATTTGTGCTGGAAACAGGTTTAAAGAAGGAACATCACACAGTTTGCACTGGAGAAAACAGTACAGGAAGGGAAAACAGCATAAAATTCAAGATCACAGTTTATGTATTTAAAAAGCCAGTCTGGGCACCCAGGCAGGGGGATCGGGATCTGTCCCTGGTCTATGGGCAGGCTTCTGGAACCCGGTGTCTGTGGTGTGACACCTTGCACAGCCTTGGTGCAGTGCGAAGGGGCTTGGACCTGCCTAGGCTCAGAGTGCTAGGCTCTGCTAACTCCCTATGGGAGACCTCAATTTGGGGGATGTGGGGATGCAGGGTGGCTTGGGAAAGAGGGCTGGGGGGTGAGAGGAAGGAGGAGGGGGGAATCTGTGGATAGTATGTGGAATGAGTAGAAAATTTCTTAATAAAGAAAACTGAAAGAAAAAAATTTAAAAAAAAAGCCAGTCTGACTTGTAAAATATCAACTTTTATTTCTGTCTTCATAAAAGTATTATTGATAGCTTTATTATAAGAACTTTCCAAATGTGTCTTTCTTGTAGAAATATATAACACACACACACACATACACACAAACTAACACACGCACACACACACACACACACACACACACACACACACACACAAATGTATTCTATATGTGTGGAACCTAGGAATATATGTGCATGTCTCTGTCTATCTATCTATCTATCTGTAGATGTAACCAACCATTTTATTAAATAAAAAACACAGAACCAATGCAAGGAAGAAAGCCAAGAGGTCAGAGCTAAGAGCTAAAACCTTACCCTTCCTCCTGCGGTGGTCCTACCTCTCCGAACCAGCTACTTCCTGTGTTAAAGTCCTTATATAGAGTTTCTGTTCTGCCTTCTCATTGGTTGTAAACCCAACCACATGACCGCCTCATCTCGGCCTGTCTGTACAGACCTCCAGGTGTTCCATGGTTGGTATTGAGATTAAAGGCATGTGTATCCAATGCTGGCTGTATCCCTGAACACACAGAGACTTACCTAGCTCTGTCTACCAAGTGCTGGGACTACAAGCTTACGCCACCACCGCCCTGCTTTCCTATGGCTTGCTAATAGCTCTAACCCCCAGGCAACTTTATTTATTAACATACAAATAACATTTTAGTACAAAAGAAAATATCACCATATCTATCTATCTATCTATCTATCTATCTATCTATCTATCTATCTATCT
>CABHPR010134739.1:0-26905 GCA_902168415.1 Peromyscus melanophrys | reverse complement strand
AGAGAGAGAGAGAGAGAGAGAGAGAGAGAGAGAGAGAGAGAGAGAGACATAGTTGTGGGTATAAAGGTGGAAGTATCTGTGAGGAATTGAATTGAGGGAGGGGAAACTATCAAAATATATTATATGAAAAAATTAAATAAAAGTAACCCATTATATAAAGATGTATAAAGGAATCTCCTTGATTTAAAAAAAGGAAAAAAAAAAACACTGAAAGACATGGAGTCTGACTTGTGTTGGGCATCTGCTCCTGAACATGGACCCTGTCCTGGCGTATGGTCAGTAGTTCCAGTGTCATTGTATTGATAAAAACTGACTTTCCCTCTTCCAGAAGCTATCAGCTGTGTCATCTGTGAACAGCTTCTTGGCGAGGGGCACCCCCTTCCCCTCCTTCATGCTTGGATGTAAGTCCGGTCTAAGCTTGTGCGGGCATTGTGCCTACTGTCACAGTCTCTCTGAGTTCATATGTGCATATACCCTGTTTTGTATGAAAAATCCTTGGAGTCTTCCATCACCTTTTGCTCTTACAATTCCTTCCATCCCTTCTTTACCTTGCTCCCTCAGACATGATGGGAGGGGTATGATATAGACTTCCCATTCAGGGATGAACATCCAAAGCCTCTCACTCTTTCATATTATTCAGTTGTGGGTCTCTATTAATTGCTATCTAATGCAAGAAAAAGCTCCCCTACTGAGGGTTGATTGATGTATTTGTCTGTAAGTGTAATAATTCCATTAAGAGTTGTTTTATTGCTTTGTTGATTTAACAAATAACAGTAGTCATTTTTTTCCTGGACCTATAACCTATCTAGTCTCAAGTTCTTGACCTCATTAACAATGTGAGATATGAGTTCCATCTCATGGAATGATACCTGCATTAAAAAAAAAGGTGGTTGGTTACTGCCATATAATTCATGCCACTAATGCACCTGTGGACATACATTCCTGACAGATTATTACTATAACTTACAGTGTTTGTAGCTGGGTGAGATTGGTGATTCCTTTTCTCCTCTGGTAGCAAGTCTAGTACCTTCTAGCACTATGAATGCTATCCAGTAGAGGTGAAATTTCAAGTTAAGTATCAGCTAGATTTCTCCATATTCTATGTCATAGGTATGTGATATTATCAGCAGTAGGGTCTTCCCATCAAGTTATGGAAGGTATCCAATAGCTTATAATGGTTGAGGCAGAGGTATCTATGGTAACCCTTTGACAAGTGACTCAAAAAGATGTAACCCATTCTTTGTAACATGGATTTTATTTGGTAGCATGTGATATCTAGTTGAGATACTCTCTTCCCTATTGTATAGTGACTTCATATAAATTTCTTTTATATATGTACATGTGTATATTTTAGAGTTTTTTTAAATTTTTTGTATATCTACGTGAGAGTGAATATGTATGGAGGCTAGGAACTCAGAAACAGTCCATGACAGGGACAGGGGGATATTTAAGGGTGAAGAGTGTGGAACTTAATATTTGAACACAGTGATATAAAAATGGAAGAGGAAGCAATAAGAATGAAGGATTTAAGTTGATAGGTAGGCCAAGGAGATAAGAGAAAGGAGAGTAGGGAAAGGGGCAAAAAAGTCTCAATATGTAAGAATATCCCATAAGCTTACTTGGTAAGCTAAGTGAAAAAAAATTCAATTAAAATTAAAACATAACAAAAAAACATAGTGGTCCATTTTTAAAATAAAAAAGTACATCAGCAGGAAACATTAATACTTAAACATACTAATAATGTATTAGAATTTCTATTCTTAAGCAAAATGCAAGAACAACACAGAATACAACTGACATGAGGTATTCATATTTAAAATGCTGTGTATTCATGCTATAAATAAATACATAGACCTATAAAAGCAGCAGTTTTCTCTTACTATAGTGGTTTTCTCTGGAACTTAATTATTAAGTCATTTATGAGTCTGTCTTGAATTTTTTAAATAATCAATGAGCTTCATTTTCAGAGCACAGTACACCTACATGGTGGGATGGATTTTATGGGATTTTAATTTACTTCCAAAATACTAAGGAAGGGAATTTAATGGCATATAAATATTTTTATATGCATACCTATGATACTAACTTTCATAGGTCAAACATATATTCAAGCCTCTGAATAATATTCCTTAATGAAAATAAGTTTTCTGTTATAAACATGTACACAGCCCTTTTCCTAAATTTTATACTATACTTGGCTTAGGTGTCTTAGCAGAAATTATATTTCAAGAACAGTTTTGGTTTCTTTGTGCTTCCTGCTAAGAAATTAACTGGTTAAGATAATTTTATAAAAATAAAGTCTTTTGATGTACCTTTTTTTTTTTAAATTGGAAAGAGCATTTATTTCCCTAAGTGTTTTGTTGCCTAAGCACAATGAATATCCGACCGTGCGATTTCGTTAGTAGAACAGATGCTTATTCTGATATATGAGATGAACTTGCTTCCCTCAGCATGCATAGGAATGAAATGCATCTGGCTTCAGTACATAAAAGTCAATTGTGCTCCCAAATGTGCTTCTGTACATTACTTTGATTTTTTTTTTAGGGGCAGACATACTGTCATTTGCTCAAAGGGGTGCTTTGCTTAATTGTGAAATTCAAGTGAGACTCGAAGTTGGAAGACACTAAATTCCCAACTTCAGACAGAGCCTGAGCAGGGGAAGCTACCAATGCATAAGTATCGAGGTTTTAAGTCCTGCAGAGAAAAAAAAATGCATGGGAAAATAACTAGTTCCATGAAGCAAAAGCATGTTGGAATACAATATAGCTTGAGGGTATTATAAATGGCAACCAGTGCAGAGGAGAAGAATTAAGGGGGACTGAAAGAAATAAGTAAGTGAAGTTGAGCATTACAAACATCATCTAGACACAGTGACAGGGAAAAAGACTCATGCTTAGCACTCAAGGCCTTCTGCAAGGAGTTTGGTACATGGGGTACATTGGCAAGGGTGAGATACGAAGAAATAAGGAATCCTGAGGGATACCAACCCTATTTCCCATTACATTATCCAGGCTGTCTTTAAGACTGTGTGTTTAATATGTGATGCACTGACAAACCTAAAGAATGGGATTGTCTTAGAATATACCAAAATTGTGTTTAATAATCCGAACTCGAATTCCGATAAGTTACTTTCAGGTAGAAACCCTTACAAAATGAATTATTTCCACTGCCAAACACAGCCTCAAGCACCCTTGCCTATTTCTCTCATTTATTTAGTGTGTGGTCGAGGAGTGGCTCTCAAAAGATGCTCACATACCAGCCCTAAAACCTGTGTATAGGCAATGATAAACAGAATGAGGGGGTCAGGATACAGTAAAAGTTCAGTTCCCTTAAGCAGGAATCATCTTGGTGGGTGTAATGTGGTCACAGAGGCCCTGCAGCTGTCTGAGGATGAGCATAACAGGGAGATGCTAAGGAAGCATTGAGTGAAGAATGTGCCTCATAGACAAAGGCATGGCCTCAAACCAAGAGGTACTGTCTGGAAGCTGCCAAAGGCAAGGAATGGAATTCTCCCCTCCAGTCCCCAAAGGAGTTTAGACCTGATGATAACTTGATTTGAGACTAATAAGACCCATTTTGGACTTCCTAGCTCCATTAAAAAAGAAAACTAGTGCTTCAAGTCACAGCTCATACTAAGTTTCTGGAAGAAAGTAATACACTTCTTACTTTTCTTTTCCTACAAAGTATAAAATTAAGTTTGCTGTTCTGGAAACTATTGTCAATTTATTTTTTAAACATCTTTTTTTTTTCTTAGAGAAATAAGAACTGGGGAGTAATTAACAGTTTTATTTTATGAGAGATAATTATGCAAATAGGTTGCACATTAACAGAACGTCTTTGGAGAGGCTAATAAAAACTTTAAATGTTTCCTCTGACTCCATGGGGCTTGTGTGATGGAAGAAAGATTATGTGGGTCTCTTACAATCTTCCTGGAAATGTAGAGGCATGGCTAGACTTAGTTTGAGAATATTGTGTTCTGGCATTATTTTCTCAATAATCCCAGTGATATCTGGGGTTCTGAGAGTACCTTGGGTTCTTTAAATGGAAATCTCAAATGTGTGCACTTTAAAATTTTATTTATATTACTCAGTTATTATTAGTGACAAATATGGGGATTGAACATAAAGCCTGTTCATGCTAGCCAAGCCCTTTCTCACTGAGTTAGTAGCAATGCTAGTCCAGGAGAGACATTTTCCACGTTCTATAACCATTCTCTTTATATTATTTACCAGCCATTCACACTTAGCATGGAGTGTTGAGTAATGCCCAGAGTGAGAAGGAATCAGATGGAGCATGCTGCTATGGTAATAGATTAAATAGAGAGGGCTATCATTAAAACAATAATACTATCTGATAATTCCAAGTCATGGAATTAAAAGGAAAAGTTGGAAAGGTTCAATTTACTTGGGATTACTAGCTTTGTCAAAACTGAATTAGTTATGTCTTTGTAAAACTAATAATTCCTTTTGCTCCAATATCAATCTGAACAAGTTAAATTTAGGAACATACATATATGTATTCATGTATATGAAATTGGGAGAGTGGGTAGGAGCGTATGGGAGTGTTTACAGGGAGGAAAGCGAAGAGAGAAAGGGTGTAATGTGTGAGAGAAGAATCTCTATCTCTTTTCATTATATCTGTATATATATATACACTTTGAGATTAAATATATGTAAACATTATATGTAATCTTTAAGATTACACACACACACACACACACACACACACACACACACACACACATATATAATTGTGTTACACTATTCATTCCTTATTGTCATCAATAGGGTATTTGTCACTCTTGTGACAAAGTTTAGAATTTTATCAAAGTTTCCTTCAGTCCAGTCATCAATCTTGGTGTAAATGTCCTCATGCAAGGACCATGAGAATCATGTTTTCCCCTTCTTTTGACATCATTATTTTCATTCCTTGTTTTCTTTCCTCCCCTTTACTTACTCCTCTCAAGGTCAATTCTAAGACATTTCTGTACCAGCGATAACGCCAAGATCTTAAGGGAAAAACCTCACATTCTGTTCGTCACTTCTCTTCTAGGTCATTTGCTCTGATAGTCTCATTGGTACAATTCTCATTTTTATGAAGACTCTCTGAAGGCTCTAGTGTCTGCTCCTTCCTTCAAACCCATCAGTATTCTTCTTCCTTCCATTTCTATTTTTTTTTAAATCTCAGGCGCCATGGTTCAATTTTAGCACTTACTTGAAAATATTCTGAGCTTTATTCTCTACTATTATTCAAACAATGTAGCTAGCTTTCCCATCCCTCTATTCAACTTTTGAATCTTGATATTCCTATGAGTCCATTCTTCTGTACAGGTACTGTCTCTAAGAAGCTCAAGATATATAGTTGTAAGTGGGAACCAGCCTGTTGCCTGATAATCCTAGGTTTGTATAAAACCACAAAGCGAATATTACAGAGAGGCATGGCTCAGTGTTTAGGACATCCATCAGAAGTACCACCAAACATCAGAATGAATAAACCACAAGATTTTGCATCATTTTTCTTTCTTGGTTCTATGTATTTAATATATATAGTTGAATGTATTAAATATTATGGATCCAGAAATGTGCATTATCTTCTCACTTATTTTGATCTCAAATGTCTGCAATCAAGCCAGGATTTCCTATTGCTTGCTTAGTCATTTTTTCTAGCTTTACATTACCTACTTTGATTATTTTTTTAAGTGTTCGTATGCTATTTCCTTCTTTCCTTCCTTCTCCCCTCCCTATCCCTTCCCCTTCCCTGCCTCTCCACCACTTCCCTGCCTCCCCACCCCTCCTCTCTCTTTTCTTTTCTCTTACAACAGTTTTCCAACCCTCCACTCCTCTCTGTCTCTCCCCATCACCTCCTCTCACCCCCAGACCCACTGTTCTGGAGTTTCCATTCAGAAAAGAGCAGGCCTCCCAGAGATATCAACTGAATACAGCATGACAAGATATAATAAGACTGGGCACAAAACCCTCACATAATGGTTCTGTGAGGCAACCCAGTAGGAGGAAAAGCGTCCTAAGAGCAGGCAAAAGAGTCAAAGACACCCCTACTCCCACTGTTAGGAGTCCCACAAGAACATCAAGCTAACAACTGTAACCATACATGTAGAGGATCTAGCTTAGACCTATATATGCTCAGTGATTGCTGCTTCAGTCTCTGTGAGCCCTGCTTAGTTGAACCTGTGGGTCCTATTCTCCTGGTGTCCTCAACTACTCTGGCTCCTACAATTATTCCTCCTTCCTCTTAGAGTTTCCTGAGATCTGAAGGGAGGGACCTGATGGAGATCTCCAATTTGGGTTCTCTCTCTCTGACTAATGTTTGGCTGTGGCTCTCAGTATCTGCTCCCATTAACTGTCAGAGGAAGCCTCTCTGATGACAATTGGGCTAGGTACCAATCGATCTGTGAGTATAGTGCAATATCATTAGTAATCATTTCATTGATTTTAAATTTATTTTTGGCCAGTCATGCTTGGTTCTACTTTAGGTCTCTGGGCCATCTAGGCAGGTTCATCCAGAGATATGGGCTCCCTTTTTTGGTGTTGGCCTCAAATTAGACTGGTCATTGGTTGGCCACTCCCACAAGCTATGAGCTGCCGATGTCCCAGCACATCTTGCAGACAGGACAGATGCTGGTTGAAGGTTTTATGGTTGGGTTGGTGTCCCACTCCCTCCACTGGAAGCCTTGCCTGGTTACAGAAGATGGCTGGTTCAGGTCTGCATCCTCCATTACTAGGAGTCCTCACTAGGATCACTTTCATAGCTACCTAGGAGTTTCCACATGACCCCACCCCCTGATTTCTCCCTAATTCCAGTCACCCACCTACTTTAACTCTTAATTCCTTATACTGTACTACTACTTAAAGCCAAAGGGAACTCTCATAACTTTTTTATCAGTTCATAATTATCCTTAATATATCTTAATAAAAATGTTATTCCAGGGAAGGTGATCTGAGCAAAGCTCAGCTTTAGCTCTTCTTGGGCATCAGAATGGACAAACATAATTTTTTATGTGACTTCAGAGACTCTCAGCATCTTGAATGAAATGTCACTTTGCTTCTTTGCAAAGATTTGAGGCCTCCATAGTCTCCAAAACTTTAGTGTGGTCTCTGTACATTTGTAGATTCGGATCTTAGTCGTACTAATTTAAGATTATAGAGATGTGGCACTTGACTTCATCGGGTTGTACTTCACTGAAAACCTTTTATTAAGACAAAGTTGTTTCTGTGAAGTCTACTTAAGCCTAGCTTTTAAGTACCTATTTTTTTGTTAATTATTCCTAACTTCAGAATGGAAAATAACCACCTAATGGACTCATCATAGGACATATTTAAAGAGTTTCTCCTGGAGGTTGATTTAATATGTCTTCAAGATTAGTCCCTTTTTTCAGACACATTGAATTGCTCAGCAGATACTAATACATGTGAGAAACAGAAATGAATAATACCACATTTAATGATGTTTAGTATTTATTCACTTATTTATTAACTTAAAGATTTTGAGGTGTGGTCTCATAACTCAGTATGTCCTTAGACTCACTATGTAGCCAAATATGGTCTTGAGTTCCTAATCTTTTTATCTCCATCTCCAAGAATCAGGATAACAGACATGAGCTATCATGCCAAGCTCTGAATGCTTGGTTTATAATGGTGCAAACTGACATGTGATTTGTCATATTCTGTTGAATGAATGATGTAGAGCAGTTTTGGTACTTTGGAGCTTGTGTTGATCTTTGTTTTTATTTGTCAAACATATAGAAACTAGGTCAGCAAGATGGTTTAACAGATAAAAGCCACTTAGCATCAAATCTAATGATTTGAGTTCTATTCCAGAATTTACAGGATTAAAAAGAAAACCAACTTTCATAAGTTTTTCTCAGACCTACAAATGTGTAGTATGGCATGCATACATGTACATCCCATACACACACAGGCACACACATGAAACATAATTAAACCTTGAAACATAATTAAACCTAGAAACATAATTAAACCTTTACTAAATAATATTTAGTTTATTATTTATTTATTTTATTATTGTTGTTGTTTTGTTGTTGTTATTTTTTCCAGACAAAGTTTCCCCATGTAGCCCTGGCTGTCCTTGAACTTGTTCTGTAGACCAGACTGACCTTGAACTCAGATATCTGTCTCTGCCTCCAAAGTGCCAGGATTAAAGGTAGGCACCACTCCACCCTGCCTAAATAAGGTTTATTAATTTGTTTATTTTATTTTATTTTATTTTATTTTATTTTATTTTATTTTATTTTATTTTATTTTATTTTATTTTACAATACACTTCAGTTCTACATATCAGCCACGGATTCCTTTGTTCTCCCCCCTTCCGCCCCCCTCCCCTTCCCCCCAGCCCAACACCCATTCCCACCTCCTCAAGGGCAAAGCCTCCCTTGAGGACTGAGATCAACCTGGTAGACTCAGTCCAGGCAGGGCCAGTCCCCTCCTCCCAGGCTGAGCCAAGCTACCCTGCATAAGCCCCAGGTTTCAAACAGCCAACTCATGCAATGAGCACAGGACCTGGTCCCACTGCCTGGATGCCTCCCAAACAGATCAAGCCAATCAACTGTCTTACCCATTCAGAGGGCCTGATCCAGTTGGGGGCCCCTCAGCCATTGGTTCATAGTTCATGTGTTTCCATTCATTTGGCTATTTGTCCCTGTGCTTTATCCAACCTTGGTCTCAACAATTCTCACTCATATAAACCCTTCTCTTTCTCACTAATTGGACTCCTGGAGCTCCACCCTGGGCCTAGCCATGGATCTCTGCATCCAGATCCCTCAGTCATTGGATGGGGTTTATAGCACGACAATTAGGGTGTTTGGCCCTCCCATCACCAGAGTGGGTCATTTCGGGCTGTCTCTCGACCATTGCCTGCAGTCTATTGTGAGCTGGAGAGATGGCTCAGCCGTTAAAGGCTAGGCTCACAACCAAAAATATAAGGTTTATTAATTTGTAAAAATAATTTAAATAGGGACAGCCTTCAAAAGACCTATCACTACCAGGATTCTTTGAAAAAATGCTGATTTCCACTGATACTTCAAACTAAATAATAAATAAAGTTTACTTGGTTGAAAAAACAAAAATCACTTCAAATACTTCAACAGCACCTACAGTTTTGACACAATACCATATTTCAATGAATTGGCCATCACTATAAAATATCAGTTATAGTTCTGATTGATAATAATTTTGTAAATAATAATTTATAATTTCAAAAGACTCCTCTCAAAAACAAAGGCATGTACTTAAGGATAATGTTAAATTGAAGTTTCAGTGTATTAGCTAAGTTACTACTCAATGTAAGGTCATGTGAGTTCTTCTAATGAGAATGTACCATTGGCAGAAAAAGAAATCAATGTTAATAACAGGAACTCAAGAACTATAATGGGTTCTGCGCATTGTTTCTGCTTTACATTGTGTCCCTAGAACATGTTGAAAAGAGGAACTGAAGACCTGTCAGCAATAGCCACTTCCTGATCTCATTTGATTCTTTGAACTTGGGTTTGAAAGAGTTGTTCAGAGAGGCTGCATCATTATAGGTCAGCTGATCGGAAAGACCATCAACCTGGAAGCTCATGACATAGCCCTTCGGTCACTGGAGACACACTTTGGTGAATAGGTCTGGTGCCAAGAGGAAGCTTTGCAAGGATCCATACAGCGAAAGGTTTCCAAAGAGCTGCTGTTGAAGCTGGGGCTGGAGGCTAGCTGGAGTCATCCTGTCTACATGGCAACAAAGCAACAAACTTGAACACATTACCTCTTTTTGTTTTTAGAAATAATAACATATCCAGGCTGGTTATAAAGTCTGCTAACTGGAGTAAAGAAAATATTTGGCAGATCCATGTGAGTATTAACTAGTTGTTGGTGTACAGAAGATTTGTAATGTGCTGGCAGTCAGAACCCAAAGCTTATTTGACATGGAGGTGTTTCCAAGAGCAGGAAGCTTCCATTCGCTTTCAAGACTGGTGATCTACAGCTACTTAATTTAATACTGTTCTACCTGCTGACTGCTCCAGAAGTAAAGGATCGTTTACCAGGTGACATGATTATTTGCTCCATCAGATAAAGCAATATGCTGGAAATGATTTGAGGATGACCAATTATTGAGCCTCCATGAATAAAACCTTTTAAAACCAAAGTCGAAAGAATTAAATGAAATGAGATCAGGAAGTGCCCATTGCTTACAGATCTTCAAATTCCTCTTCTCAGTATATTATAGGGACATAAGAACACTGTAGCAAAACCTATTACAGTTCTTAAGTTCTCATTATTGGCTTTGATTTTTTTTTTGTAAATGGTACATTCTCATTAGAAGACCTCACATAATCTTACATTGAGTAATAACTTAGTTTAGATACCAAAACTTCACTTCAATATTGCCCTTAAGTTTGAGGATGACCTATGATTCTATCCCATAGAATTAGTTGGTTAGTCATCAAAGCGAAACTAAATTAACTTTTATTGTATGTGACAAGACATATTAATAGTCCTTGGTTAAGGTCTATTTTCTTTTCAATGAAAAGACCAAGTTGAACACTGTTAAATCAAGGTATGGCTGGACTCATTGCCAGTGAAAGACCTAACGAGTTCTGCCTATGTACTCCTGACAGCCCATCAGCTTTGTGAGCAGGAGACTACACTGAGCACAATTGTGTATGCATCAAGATTTATTCAAATCTTTAAAAAGTAATGGGCACGAGTAAAAAGATTTTCTTCACTTCCTTTTTATTTTCAAATTTGTAAAATAACTATTTACAAAAGATTAAAGGAATTAATGGCTCTTCTTTGTGGTAAGTGGAAAATGTTACTTTATTTTCTGGTTCATTTAGAATACTCCTTTCTCATTCTTTGTTTCTGTTTCATAAAAAATAAGCAATAAATGCACTGACTTTATATTGCACAAAGACGGTTGTTAATGTCAATGTTACAAGAAAGTTAATGGGTTTCAAATTTAGAGAATGTCAGGGACAGCATATAGACAATGCATTATCATAATTTGGCATTTAGGCAAAATTTGTTTTCCACAAACATCAATACAGGGAGGAAGGCTTTATTTTTCTCTTCATTATGAAAAGACGTTGAAAGCCATCTGTTCTTTAACATTTTTTTGCTAAAATATATCGTGTGGCTGGTATTTTACAGGCCAGTCTTTCCTCTAGAAAGTCTTTCAAATGCTGCTATATAAAATTATAAAATTATACCTATTAAAAGGATTACTATGCATAAATTTTCAGAAGTTTAGGAAATAATATATATAGTAAATTTGCCTAAAGAGTTCATTGTGGAACTATTATATAAATTAAATTTAAGAAACTAATTTATTATGGGTAATTAAAGCATTGAGTATGAATTTTAAAATGTGTATGCTAAAATAGTTACATAGTGCTGAAATGTGAACACATATTCAAAATGCACACATAAGCAGACAGGTCTGTATTTGCATGCCACTGTAGTGTTGCTATTTTACCAGGAATTAAAAGCTTCCTCTTTTAAGGATAAATAGACTCCTACAGGGAGCCGAGGACACATAGACATGTCAAGCAGCTCATAATCTCAAAGCTCCTTCACAATTCTAAGAACGACCAAACAATCCCAGAGGAAATTTTCCAGTGATCCTACCTACAAGTCATGCAGGGAGCTCCAGGAATGCACCTTTCATGAGTCATCAGCGGCTGGGATAGGCTTTCCAGTGATGAACCTGTCATCCGGTCACTCACACTTTTGAAAGAACTCCCAATAAACTTATTGACGTACCAACGAGCACAGAGACAGAATTGACTATATATGATCTGGGGTGAAAAGATACTTGTTTACATCTCCCCAGGAAAAGTCACCAAAACAAATAAACAAACAAACAAAAAAAAACAGTGTAGTTAATGTTTATTGTGAATGTCTGACTTTGCTTCTTGCCTCTTAAACATTACCAGGTGCTTTTTGTAAATGATGGTATTTTCTATTTCTTCAATGTGAAATCATCATCGCTACTAAGTGTTTTGGGAGGGTATTCAAGAATTTCCCTGAAAAACCACAATTCACTTTGGAAATAACTGGCAATTTTAAAAATTAATGTAAGAGTCGAATTGCTTATGCTTTAATTATTTGTAATTTGAAGGTATCCATTTGGCATCAGATAATTGTGAATTTATATCCTGGATAGCCTTTTCCTTGTCTCAACATCATTTTCAGAGCAGTATTGGAGTACATTTGGACCATTTAGAACTAAGTCCCAGCCTAGTGAGCAGTTGAACAGAGCATAGAATCTGATATCACAAGTACTCCTCACAAGATTTGGGGAATTGTATATTTCTCCAAGTTTCACCCTTCTCAGTTGGAAAATGGTGCCTTCTGTGAGAAGTAAAGGACTAAAAAATGTAAGACATTTAGCACAGCAAGATAATCTAAAAATCTAGCAATAAGTTTCCATTACTATTAAGACTGACTTTGTCTTCAGTGTTTGGCTATAACACACCAAATTAGAAATGTCATTACCAGATTCTCAGTCTGTTTGCTCATTTAAGGTGAGGAGATTATATAACATGGCCTGTCCATCTCCCCATAGCTCTGGTATTGTGAGTCTAAGATGAGTAAGGGATTAAGTCAACACTCACCTTTTTTGATGAAAAAGAAATAGAGAGACAAGGAAAACTGCAGGGAAATGGTGATTGTATAGCAGTTTGAACAATTTTTTTTTTAAAGAAGCTAATTTTATTTTCCGTGGCTACATGTTGTATCAGTTAATCAAATAGCAATTTGGGATTTAGATTATTCACTTGTTGCTGTCATTAAATCCAGGAGAAACTTAATTTCAAGGATGGATGATTGTTTTGGCTTAGTTTCCAAGATTTTAGTTCATTGTTAAAGAACACTGCTCTCTTTGTGGCAGCCAAGAGGGATGAAGGGTGACAGAGTAAAGAAGTTTCCAGGGACTAAATAAATACATCAAAGGCATGTTTTCTGGAATCTACTATATCTAACAAGGTTCTACATCCAACAGCCCATTCATAAATTCATCAATAGATATACTCATTGATGAAGTTAGGGCTCCCATGACCCATTTACCTCTCAATCATTCTATCATCTAGTGACTAAGACTTCACCAGGATTGGAGGGATCGTATACATCTAAAGCCTAAGATTAGTCTCTGATTTTAAATTCTTTGGGATAACTCCTTAAGCTCGTGATTCCTCTTGGTTGTGAAATGTTTGTCATGTTCATCATACAGTTTTATGTTTAGCTTACTTAGTTTAGTGTGAGGTTTGAGTACATTTCATGTTTACATCATCAGACATGTTGGCACATGTAACTCAAAATTTGTTCATTTCTGTCATATTATGCATTATTCCAATGTGTGAATACATAGTATCTCTTTTGGTAGGTATTTCAATGTTTTCATTCATCAGCATGGAAAATAGCATCCAAGTGAACATTCAAATATACTATTTCATGTTAATTCAATTGATGAATATAACTTACTATGTTGTCCCTATGTATTATATATATTTGAATTAGAATTGCAGAATTTTCTTCTAACTTTCATAATTTTTTTTTCAAATTATAACTACATGTATAATTTGTTTTTGTAAATGATGAGTTTCTGTTTCATTAAAGTTATAATGTAATGGAATGTCACTTAAATCAAAACTTGAAAATAATTTAGGAGGTCCTTTTGATGAACTTATGTGACTTCCTGAAACTTAGCTCTTATATATTACAGAGATGACAATGTGTTTTGGGCACATCAATTTGCCTAAACAACGAGTTTGGAATATTGTTACTAGACAATTTTTTGCTTGGTTGAACTCCAAGGGGTGTTTGAGTCCGATTTTAAAGCATTCACAGGCTTAATTATGTATATTACAAAATGATACAGAAACATTCAGAGGAATATTTAGAAAATGTGTTTTAAGATGATAGATTTTTATATTAATCACCACTATGAGTCTTCCAAAGGAAGACATAATTTTCAAAAGTATGCCCTTGTAAGCAGCATAATTTGTAAATGCACAATGGATATTAGGGATGGGATTTGAGTGCTAATATATTTCCTTAAGAATGTAATTTATTGTCCTTTTATCCACCCCCAACTTTCTCTGCAGAGTTTAAAATGCAATGGCCAGAAGACAAGGAAGTGTCACTGGAAGGATGTGGACATGGATTCCGGGACTACTGATGTTGCTGATCCTTGGGAGTCAGCAGGGGAACGGGCAAGGTCAAGGTAGGGGCAAGCATGTTCTAAGTCTCTGAAAGCTGAGTGGGATTACCACTTTTTGATGAAAATGTGTAGGCTTTTGGCCTGATGTTTTAGACCAGTGGTTCTCAACCTGTGGGACATAACCCCTTTGGGGGGGAAGGTCACATATCAGATATTTACATTATGATTCACAACAGCAGCAAAATTACAGTCATGACATAGCAACAAAATAATTTTATGGTTGAGGGTCACCACAACATGAGGAACTGTATTAAAGGGATGCAGCATTAGGAAGGTTGAGAGCCACTGTTTTAGATAGTTTGTTATAATCTTTTCTTAAGATTTACCAAAGCGACCCATAGTATTTCTGAACTGGTTAAATTGTATGACAATGAGATGTGAGTTTTTGTATCAAATTTGAACCTACCTTTCTGAAAGGCCTTTTATTTTGATAAAGTAGATAATGGCTTCCTGTATGTGTTGATGCAGCAATAATAGATGTTCATGTGTGGAGGGGGGAGAGGGGTGGGTGGGGGAGTGGGGTGGGTGGGTGGGTGTTTTGGCACAGAAGATTATGGCTATGTGTGTGTTTTGATGCAGCAGATTATGGCTTTGTGTGTGTTTTGGGGCATTTACAATAGTATAACATTCTTTAAGTTTTTATGTTTTTGAAGAGATCTTTTGTATTTTCCTTTAATGAGTTCCATGTTATATGATTTTAAATCTCATATTAAAGGACATGATATTCTTCAGAAATAGATGCAGTATTTGAATGTCTCTTACTGTTCATCAAGTGTGGTTTTGGGTAGATTAATGATGAAGCAGAGATGCAAAGTCCTGCTATCTGGAAATTTGTTTTAGAGATTAGAAAGTGGCCATAGATTTTGTAGTATGGTTTTTAATGTACGATGCCACAGCTACTGTTTCTGACTGCATGTTGTGATAAGTAATGTGTTAGTTTTAGATAGTGTGCTGGTGAGATGCAGATTGAAATTCAATATTTCATATAATTGAAAGAATTCCTAAAAAGCCAGGTGGGGTGGGTCACATCTGTAATCCTTGAACTTTCGAAACAAAATTAGAAGGTTTGTTTTGAGTTTGAGACCAGTCTGTACTACATAGTGAGTTTCATGACAGCTAAGGTTGCCAAGGATGACCCTGCCTCAGATCAAGAAACAAAACCACCTGGCTCTCTTGGAATGATTCCCCCTGGAGGATTAAGCATTGTTTTGGTTTTTGTCAGGATTTGAGAAGAAATATATGAACAGGAAGAGTATGGACAAATTATATTTTTTCTGATGAAATTTTGTGTGGTAATTTTATATAAAAATTATGATGGAATTAAGCCTCTTAAGCCTCTTAGTTTCTGAAATGTTCAACATATGTGTGCATTTAAGTAGACTTATTAATTTTAAAAAGTCTTCAAAAAGAACATCATCTGCCATATGTAATTTTGTTGTATAAATTTTTAAATGAAATATGAAAATATTCAAAAATGCATGTTTTATTGTATGGTTAACTATACATGAATATATACATACAGATCAGTTTTTAAAATTAAATGAGGTGTTTGGTTTGAAAATCTTCTGTCAGCCGGGCGGTGGTGGCGCACGCCTTTAATCCCAGCACTCGGGAGGCAGAGCCAGGTGGATCTCTGTGAGTTCGAGGCCAGCCTGGGCTACCAAGTGAGTTCCAGGAAAGGCGCAAAGCTACACAGAGAAACCCTGTCTCGAAAAACCAAAAAAAAAAAAAAAAAAAAAAAAAAAAAAAAAAAAAAAGAAAATCTTCTGTCATGGCAATATGGATTTATATTAACATCTAGTTAAGTTACCATTTTCCTTTTGTTTTATGGTAATATGTAATATAGAAAATCATATTAATACAGGAGATATATATATATACATATATACATATATATATATATATATGTTTTTACTAAAGGTCTAATAAGACTGTGTAGTCAACATCAACAGCACATTTCTTCTGTCTAAGAGAATGGTATATTCTCCCTCCAATATATTTATTCCATAGAAAATTTCTGCAACAGGAAACCAGTGAGTGGAGTAGTAAGAGCTGTGTGGAGTTCTTAGAGTCCTTCTGGCCATGGTGGGGATTCTCACTTGTCCTAGGAAGGGAGTAATTTGTAGGATATTTAAGGTATTTGAGAAAAATCAGTACCTTCTTTATGCCAGCTCTTTGTTCTTTCTTCTGTATTGACCAACCAGTCCTTCTTTCCTTTGATGAACAGCATTATTTTTGAAACATGTACCCTGAAATCAATTCAAAGCTTAGCTTTAGTGAAGCTTCCAATAAAAATGCAAGTTAAGTGATCGTCTTTCTTTATAAAAGAATAAATTAAAATAGGCGATGATTTAAGGAGCAAAACGACAATAGAAAAGACAATGGAATGCTTTAATATTATGCATGAGGCTCTTTGGCTTCCTCTCTAGCAGCTACATTGAGTGGCACAGATTTCTTTAGGCACAAGGAGCCAAGTATTTAGATCAATACGTTCCATTAAATATTAAATATTACTTTCTAACTTTTGGATGTGTGATTAAGCAGAAACACAATGTGAAATATTTAAAATTGGACTTTAAATTACTTAGTATCTTTTAAAATAAAAGTATTATTGCTATAAACTTACAGTAAATCTCCAGCAGTTCCCTTTTTCTATATTAAATTTGTAAGAACAGAGCCACCATTTACAGAAATCTTGTCTAGGGAAACATAGACTGAATCCTAAATTAGAATGTTGGCCCCAAATCCCCTAACCACATCTGGGCCTGTATAAAATGGAACAGAACAACACTAGGTTGGAAAACTTTGACGTTTCATGTTGATATTTCTCTATTGTCAAGGAAGATATCCTTATAATGTCATCCATTGACTTTTAGGTAGAATAGCATCCCCTAATTTGGGCTATGATCATATGTGGGCTGCTTGTAGGGATTTCACATTAGAAACTATTTCATATAGGAAAGTGAAGCCAATCATTTAATTAAGAAAAAATGGAAAACATGTGAGTCTTAAAAGAAAATACAAATTACAAGACAAACAAAACCAGCAAGTAAGATAAATATTACGTTTTATTTTATCTTTGAAGGAAGCATTAGAAGACAGTTGCATAATTTCCAAGCATTATTTGATCTTCATAGTACAGAACTGGCATGCCCCAAGTGTAGATTGTATTAACAGGGCAACAAGCAAAACCAGGAAGTACCTGGGAGAAGAGCAGAAAGACATGCAGAGTCTAGTCTATTGAGAAATGTAGGGAACCAGGGAACAGGTTTACTCAGAAGTGAAAAATTGCCTACAGCCTTAGCAATGCTGATTCTTTCTTTCCCCACTCGTGTGCTCAAGGAATACTACATGTATTAAGAGAATAAAAAATTGGAACAATTCAATCACTGTGATGAATATTGCAAAGGCAGTGAAAATAAGCATTTTGGAGTAAGATGAGAGTTTTCTGAAAGTACCTATCCAGGATTTCACTTTCAAAACCAAAGCAAATCAACTGTTAATAAACACGTTCAAATATTTCTACCACAGTATCTTTGTGTGGTGATTTTGTTTCCTGATATGCAATGAAGGCATGTTATTTTTCTGGTCTATAGCAAGAATGCTAATAAGAAGAATGGAAACAGCATAAATCTGTTCTAGAATGTCAGTTTTCCAGTTTTCAAACAAGTACTGGTTTAGTGTTTGTCAAAACTGATACGGCATTTAAATATAGTAATGAATTTAACAAGTTATAAATATACAGGGAATTCTAAACAGTTTGGTTTCCATGATGACTATGCTTAAATTCCTAATACCAGCCCTAGTGCTAGATGTGAGAAGGTTTAGAAATTTGAAAAAGCAAGTAATGTTTATGCATGTAGCAAAACTAAATATTGAGAAAAATTTGATACAATTTATCTTCTATTTTCATGACCAGATTTCAGGTCAGGCATCGAGCACCAAAAGCAAAATGTGATAATATCTGGCAGTCATAAACTTCAGTGCAATGTTTATAGTGGAATAGTGTTTCAGTGAAGGAGCAGAATTTTTGAAAATGTGATATTTGGCCATCCTGTTAAGCACCTTCATTAATTATGTTATCATGGTATCTTTATATGTAACTATATGAAGACAATATCTTGAGTTGTATTGTTATCCATTCAGTTTTTCTCTAGAGGAATCAAGGAGAAAATGCTTAAGTTCTAAAAAAGGATGGATAAATAAAGAGCTCCTCTTCCTCTTTTCCCTCTTCCTGTTCCTCCTGGTATTTCTCTTTCCCTCATCCTCTCTTTCAGCCTTCTTAATTTTTTCCTAGTATGGACTATAGTTTTATTTGTTGGTTTACTTTTTTATTCAAGCAATTCACGTGAATTTTGTGTAAATATATCAGTAATTAAATATTATATCAAGCCTTAAACCGAAGGTTTATAGATACAGCCTTTCAACTAGAAAATTTTAAGATTGTGATTACTGAGATTAAATACCTTGTCCTAACTGCTGCTTAAGAATTATCACTTCAAAGATCTCACTGCCATCTAAAGCTTATGTTTCCTGAGGTTGCTGGGGAAAGTATATTCTTAAAATTGAATATCATTTTCAGAGAGGTGAACTCATATATTTGACAGAAAATATCGAGTGATGATTATTTGTATATCCCAAGGGACATGACCTTTAAATATCATCTAGCTAAGTAGTGGTGAACTTGGATTCTGTTATATAATAGAAGTCTTAATCTTTCTGACATGCCTGATTCAATGTAATGAATTTTACATTGTGTAGATAAGAACACAGATATATGCAGGATAATTTAATCAAATTTGATTTGGTCTATGAAAGAATTATGCTACATAGTTTGTTTTAGTTTGAGATTCAAAGTCATTATACTAATAAATGCACATATCTCATATTTAAAACTCAGCCATTCTTACAGATTACATGCACAATTCCATTTCCATAGCCTATGAGATGCATGTGATAAACAAAAGAAGTAGCAATTTAAAAATGCAAGTGGGTTTATTTAAAGACAATGAAGCTTTCAAAGAATATGTCTTCAGAATTTAGATTCTTTAAAAATGGAACTGTGTGGATTCATCATGTATTTCACAGTCTGTTTGGAAACCTGAAGGTCTGTTTCTAGAAGTAGCCTAACTCTTTTATGCTGCACTGTACATAGTCTAGGTGGGGTATCCTAGAATGCCTCCTGATTAAGACACATTTTAGAGTGAAAACATGTATCATTTTTTTTTCTACAGAAAGGATTTTTTTTCACAGATTAAGTTGAGTACTTTTAAATGAAATAATTATATAATATTTCACACCTATGTTTCATCACTGCAGACATTAACATGAAACCAAAAAGCATACTAATGCAATTCCTTTCCATGTGAGAAGAGGTTAAGTTTTTAACGTTTTTTTCCCCCAGTGTTGCTTTATGGTTCCCAATGTTTGGGTGAATGTCATTCATAGTATTATTTTAACTTACTATTTCTTTACTTGTTTACCTATTTATTTACTTACCACTTCTTAGATTTAACTTCTTTAAATATCATCCAAATATAGTTTCTTATGCCATTTAAACTTAAATTTATGTAGGAGAATTATTCAAACTTCTTCCTGAGTTACTCCTGGCTCTTAGTAGACTGTTTCCTCAAATTCGGAGAGTGTAAGGGCCCTTCATCTATAAAGTTTATTTTGGATATGGTTGCATTCCTTTTTTTTTTTTTTCGTCACAGGATTTGAGGTAGAGAATAGTTAAGTGTAGTGGAACTAGCAATGGTGTCATGTTAGCTTGTATCTCTCTCCAGCCAAATAAACAGAGAGAAAAAAATTAAGTTGTATATAGACTAAAGGGATCATATATAAAGCCATAACCATAAATCCTGAGACATAGATAAAATATTCCAAGTGGTGTTTTGTTTAGACTAGGGTACTATTGCCTTTGGTAAAAAACCTGACTGCTTGTTCTTTTCTTAATAAATATTTTTATCACTTCTTTGATAACTCCATATAATATATTTGCTCATATTCAAACTCAACTCCTCTCCCTAATTCCTCGCAGGTCCACCCCCTCCAGCCACCCCAACATCATGTCTTCTTTTTTATTTATTTAATAATTCATCAACAGCTCCGATTTGTGTGTCTTAATCCTAGTGTTCTTTTCTGCCTTCCCAACCAATCTCTAATGCTACACCTACCTCAGCAGAAAGACCAACCCCAGAATCACCTTTCTGTCACTTAATTGAGTTTCCTAAGTAGCTCATGAATTACATATGAATTCCCGTGTTGCCAATTGATGTTTCAAAGGACTTAAAAATGCATCTGGCACCTTTCCATTAGGAAGCCCATAGGCATGATCACAATGCTGATGTAAGGGACATGCATGTTCCTATCTGTCAGCAACTGTGTTTCCATGTACTGTCCTATCTTCTCTAAAATATCCATCTTAAAATTTAGGAAGTAGTGAAATTACCATATTATAAGACACAATATCACCTGCTCATCAATTGTAGCTTTATCCAACCACAAATCACCTTGAATTCCTACAGTTAATTATATATATATTAGTTAGTAATTGACATGTACGCTGGTTTTTACTTTTAGTCCATATTTCTTCTTAAATAGTTTCCACATGGCAATCTTCTATTTGGTTTTATATTTGTTGTTGTTTTTCTCTTTGTTTTGAGCCAAGATCTCCACTGTATAGCTCTGCTGGTCTGGGACCCAAGATATAATCTACATTGGCCTTGAATGTATGAAACTTACACTACCTAAGTATTTTTTCTCATATTCACCAGATTAACTCCTTTTCTAATTTTCAAAATAAAAACATTACATAAAATCCACCATGCATGTGTAGAGTGAAGAAACAGGTGAAGGCCTGGGAAAGATGATGGAGGTAAAACATCTTGAAAACAACTCTTCAGTGTTGTTGGAAATTGCCTCAACAGCACCCAGCACATAAACATTCACTTCTGCTAAAAGTAGTTAAGAACAGTGATTGACCTCTCCATAGGCTTCTCACCAGATTCCGAGAGAATCCATTGTAGATGGTACATAAAAATGGGCAAAGTTTCTCCCCATATCGGGTGAGCTCCTTCCTTTGTTTGCTGATATCCTTGTCCTTCAGCGCAGGTGCAACTTACTTTGTGTTGACTCCTGGATTCTTCAGTATTATTTGTGTAGTGTTCTATGCTTGACACAGTTCTCCACATGCAACAAAATCAGCATTTCCCAGTCTACACTATCATGTAAGCTTCTGAGATTATTCCCTTTTAAATAAAAAATAGTAACATTTAGACTATTTACTGATGTATTTAATGAAAATTTATGAAGTGTTTGCCTTAAGCTAAGAATTATTCTCAGTGAAGGAATCTGACCAGTATGTTTGCTATCAGATAACTGATATTTTAATGGGATAAGGGCAGCAGAGACACACATATTATAGCAATGAGATAGTGGAAATAGTCCTGCAGTAGGAACAGGTAATTGTGAGAGTGTGAGCTTTCATTGTATATCCAAGAGGGCCACATGGAGGAGTTGGCACCTAGGAGTTGAAGACCTTGAAGTCCTGAGCTATACAGAGATTTTGAGAATAATGTTCTTTTGCAAAGAGAGCATTATATTTGTGAACTTGAGCAGGATGATTTAAGTATTTTTTTTTTAAGAGAGAGCAGAAGAACCAAGGGATTAAAATGAAGGGGAGCAACGGTGGTGTGGAGTCCTCACAGGCAGGAGAGGTAATGAAAAGGAGAGAAAGGAAGGGCTTACCCTTGTTTGCCTTTAAGGTGGGGAATTTTGACTTTTGCTTGGGGAAATGTAAGGGAACAATAGGGATGCTGAATCTTCCTTCTGGTAACTCATCTTGAGCTTTCAATGGTTGCCACTTAGAACTTAATAATTTTGTTTTATTACTCTAATAATCAGCTAAAAACTAGAATATTAAAATAACATTAAGTTCTAACAAATTGAGGAACATGGGCTTTTATCTCTTCCATTACCAAACATCTCATTTTTAAATTAATTTGAAAGCTTTCTAGAATAGGGAGCCAACATAAATTTGGCATAATACACAATATATTCTTCACCAGATTTAGGTTTTTAATTGAGGATGTTAATTAGAAGGGTCACTTATTCCATTGGACAATGTTGATAAAAATGCTCTCAGGCTACTATCATATCAGTCAAACCCATCTGAAGTTAAGATTCTGGAATTCCAATGTCGACAGTGGTAATGAGGTAATAGCCATAAGCACATAAAGTGCATGCCTTTATTCCCTATAATAAAGGCTGCATCAAATTGAAGATGCTTCCTGGCTCCAAATCTTGGATCTAGGAATAACTTGAAAGGCTTATTTCCTAGTAGAATTGTGTTCCTGGCAGAAAAGTGTCTTTTCATAGACTGCCTTATACAAAGGTTTATAAAAATCTTTGTCCAGAGAGAGAGTACTTTTTTTTTTAGTAAATTAGCATCTCACAATATAACAAAAAAGAAAATTCCAAGGATAGAAAATAATGCATATTCCAATGAATACAAAGCTCAGAGAAATAGAAAAATGAGATAAATACAGAGAGTAAAAAAGAAAAATTATTTAATTTAAAATTTTGTCAAATAAATTAGCCTACAAACAGTAGCCAACTAGTTTGCGCAAAAAGTATGTGCCAGGAACTAAGGGGATTTAAGCAATGGAAGTGCTTCTAGGGACTCAAATGTGTAGCATGCAAAAGGCCATAATGGTATCCTGCAAATAGGGAAGGAAAGAGGAAAAAGAAACAAATGCAGATCTATGTCCTATGTGGAGAGCTGTTTAGTATACCTTGAGGAGATGAAATATTATAATGTTCTTGAGTGTGTCTAGTAGGCAGGAAGAAATAGATCTCACAATGAAGGGTCAAGGGAATTCTTTGTGCAGCTGACGTCTCACTTCAGAACGAAATGAATAGGAAGGCAGATGTTTTCTGAGAAAACTGATTAGAAAATGGAAATGCTCATAAGCCTCGAAAAAGCCACATTGTAATTGTCTTGTGAAGTAAAGAAGTCCAGTTTGGATGGAATGCACATGAATGTCCGAGGTAGTAAGGTGTGATATGAGTACTCTCCGGACCAGATGAATAAGACGTTGCATGTGGAACTCAGATAACAAAGTTAGCAAATTTTTTTAATATTTAGATGGATTATGATCATATTTACTCATCTAAATTGCCTTTCCATGCAGTATGGCAAGTACACTATCAAGGAGGTATATAATCATTGAGGAAAAGTTGCAATCTAGTTAACAGTTGAATCTGTCCAGTCAAAATATGTTGGAATGTGGGAATAACATTGTGCAATAAATTGGAGAAAAATCATTTGACATGGAAACTTTAGGGGGGATGTAGATATAATAGGATTCCCTGATAGAGAATCACACCAAAGTGTGCTGGTTTTGAACTTTATTGCTTTATAGTCACTACATTGAGATGAGGAACGATTGCTGACATATTGTAAGTCGTCAGGGGCAGAGATGTGTGCTCCTGCATTTGTCACTGTGTGATTGGTTTTACTACATTTCTGCCTTAAATTGAGAGGTTTGTTACAATCCTAGGAAGATACCTACTAAGCCCTGAGCAGATGGTGTGGCTGGAGTGCAAAATGATTGGTCTATGTGTTATGATGAAGTTGTTGTTCTTTATAGGTCAGGGGTTGAGAAATCATAATTCATGAGACAAATTGGTTCTTCTGTATATGCTTGTATCATTCCATTATTTTATTTTTAAAAAATATTTTAAGGTGTGAAATTTAAAATTTTGGAGGAACAGTTGGTCACATTTTCTTTTTGGTCCATAAAGGCTACAATATTTTCTCTGTGAACCAATGCTAAACATTTTATCTGCCCTTGGTCTAGATGAAACCTCCATGAAGAGAATATTAACAGTGAAGACAGTGTTAGAGTAATAGAATGAAATCATGACAATACTGTACATGTGGTAGGGATATAAATATGGGCATAATTGATGTTAGCATAAAAATGCAAAAAAAAAACCCTCAGTAGATTATCTATGAGATCGATCCATAGAGACCCTTCAATCAAAATGGAATGCCTGATTAGGAACCTATTCAGACCTTCTCAGAAACATATTCTGGATTTGGGGCTCCAAGAAACAGAGAATATTATATTATCTATTTGAACAAAGCAAACAAAAGGTGAGGATTATATTAAACCTAGGTATGATTTTAAGAGAAGCCAAATTCTTCAAGCTTTTAGAATTTTTAGAACTCAAACAAGGCATATTGAAGGGAGAAAGAAACCATATATGCTGGGAGAAATTTCTAGGTGAATTTACATCTGGGGTGGAAGGAGCTGTCTCAGATTAGGGATTAGTAATAGGAAATGCTCAAGTATCCTTGGCAATTACCAGATTGCGAAGGAATGTTTATTGACATAGGCTCAAGAGTGAATGAGAACAGGGACAATAGTGCTATGGTTAGTGAATATTTATTGATTGTTTCAATGACTAGATGGTCAAGGTAAGAGTTCAAATGTTTCTGAAGAATTTTCAGTTTAGATTTGTGAATCATACCACTGGAGATTATGTCTTAATTTGTATAGAGTAGATGCAGAAAAAAAGATGAATAAAATGGTTGTTAGCACTCTATAAACCTGAAATGCTACTATGATGCTTTATGTTTTTGATTTATATATTTTGATTATTTATATAGATATGGGAATGTTGACCACGTTTCATGCAAATCCATCTAATTAATGTGTTCTGTAATTCAGCCCACATATTTTTGTCTGAGTTCTTTTATGCCATCACATGTTTTTGTCTATCTGTAGCTTACTGTGATTTTTCATGTAAAACATGCTCCTCTATCCTGATGCCTTCATTACACTCTCAGACAACCTGTCACTTTCATGAAACCAACATTTTGATGGTATTTATCATGCATGTCAATCACCTTTACTGAGGTCCATCCTTTCCATGAAACTGTGATTTCATGGTTTCTTTTCATTATAATAATATTCATATAGCCCCCAAATTAAGCAGTTTTCTCCTAATTGGAATATCTGAACCTTTTTATTTTCATATTTCTTTCCAGTTTACCATGCAGCAGCTAACCTGTTCTATTAAACAAAACTTGTTGTCAGATATCTTCAAATACAAATGTTATTAATAAAGATTAATGTATGGGCAGCATCTATTATCATGTTTCTCTGTATGACATAGCTTTCAGTGTTGTTATTAGATTGATGTTGGTGTAAAATAATAAATATATCATGAAGATTGCAATGCTAAGTGTATGAAAATAATACATATATATATATATGTTGCTTTTCCCATTGTTGTGACTAATACCTAAGAATCAACTTAAAGGGTAAGAAACTTTTTTTATGGTTTGAAGGGAGAGATTCTATTCTGGCAGGGAAGGAATAGCAATGTTTTGGCTCATGGCTATGGTGATGGGAATTTGAGAATGCTTGTTTGTATATAGGTGAATCATGATGCAAAGTGCTGAGTTGAATACAAATCATCAGCTGGAGCCCCTCCTCACTTTAAAAAATTTCAGTTCAGGGCTCTAGTCCATTAGGTTGTGTCACCCACATTAAAGGCAGGATTTTTACCCAAAATTAGTCCTTTCTGAAATATCTCCAAGGTGATTTTATATCTAGTCAAGTAGACAACAGAGATTACCCATCTCAATACATTTTTAAAATCTAAAACACCAGTTATCAAAATAAAAGACCTAAGTTGAAATAAAGTATGTTGTGAGCTGACTAATTTTTGCTGCAGAGTTGGTCTACTCTCCCTGGAGTGTGTTGTTTATTACTATATGTAGGAGTCACCCATCATTTCTCCCTTTTCCCAAACTCTGGTCCTTGGTTCTTCCTTTGGCCCATCCTTTTATTTTGGGAATACTTCCATTTTGCTCCTTAGTAATCATTACAGCTCCTAGATACACACAAACACCTTTTCCCTTTCATGTGTGAAATGGATCTCAGCAACATTAAATATGTATCAGTCTGCTGTAGCCCCTCAGAAGTGAGTTTTGAGGCTACTGCTTCAACTTAACAACTATTATGCAGTCAAAAATATAACAGCTAAAACATTTGCTGACTCTTCCTACACCTTCCCTTCACTCCTCCCCCATCTCCCTTATCTCCCTACCTATCACAACTTTGTGTCCTCTTTTATTTCCCCATGGGTGTCGGGACATTTACTGGCACATGGTATTCCAACTTTGCTTGTCACTAACACACCCATTGGTACACTGTGACCGCCCACTTCCTTAACCCACTGTACTGTGTGACAAATCACCAGAAAAATGACTTCTTTAAATCCGAAGATAACTCTGCTGGAAGCTACACAATTCATTGTAAATTATAACTGTATTCTGTCACCCCAGTCCACTTGGAATCTGGACTTTATATGCAATGCATTTGTTCTGTTTAGTCGTTTCCTGAATGCTATCCAGATCACTGGCAAACAAGTGCCTTGTCCTTGGGAAAGAGTGAAATTGATGATGCATTAAGAGTAGGCTTGGGATCAGTGTCAGCGGCTTATCACTATATGCAGTTTTCATGTGTGGGAGTCTGTGTATCAGTCGATTTAATAAAATCCAATTAAAAATTCATATACATCTTAAATAATAGCAGCTCTCAATTCAATATTATTTCTCAAAAATAAATCGAACCATTGTCCACATTTGTCCCCCCCC
>CABHPR010134738.1:0-22874 GCA_902168415.1 Peromyscus melanophrys | reverse complement strand
AGAGAGAGACAGAGAGAGAGAGACAGAGAGAGAGAGACAGAGAGAGACAGAGAGAGACAGAGAGAGACAGAGAGAGACAGAGAGACAGAGAGAGACAGAGACAGAGAGACAGAGAGAGAGAGACTGCCTTGTAGGTGGCATCAGAGATGCCAGGAGAGAGGAGAGAGGTAGCTCAGTGGTTAAGAGAGATACCAGGAGAGTAACTAATCATGGCTCAGATACTACCCTGAAGTTACAGCTGGAGGGGCCATCAGCAGCAGGGCCAGATTCAGCCAGGGCAGGGCAGGATACTACTGGAAGGTACACACTGCAGGTTCTGCCTGGCCTGGCTAAGGCTGTGTTGCTTCGGTCCCTCAGCCTCCCCTGGTGTAGATGAAAAGCCCATTCCCCACTCAGCCGTGCACTCCTGTTGGAGGCCTCCACGGCCCCGCTGCACTCTTTTCCTTCCCTGTTTCCTGTGTCAGAACGGGGGACGCAGAAGCAGGGGACTAGCACTCTGTCATTGGGGCCACTCCTGCAAGCAATACCCTTGCTTGACCTCCCCCCGCCCTCCCCCCTTCCCCCAGAAGTCATTCCTAGCCCAAGGAGCAGAACTGGTTCTAAGATGACTCCTTATTTATTGTCTAGGTCAAGCACAGCTGTAGAGGGTTCCTTGGGACAGAGAGGGACAAGGACGGATGCTGGACTGGGCTCAGACTCCAGACTCTGAGAAGAAAGCAGATGTGGTCCCTAAAGCATCCATGAGCCCTGGGCCTCTGCCTTACTCTGTAGGCTAACTTGAGCTGTCCCTTCTCCTAGGTGCACTTCCAATGCCTCCTCCTCTCAGAAACCTTCCAGGGTTTGCAGCCTGGCCCCAGCAAAGCAAGATCTACACATCCTGGTTCTTAGCTAGGGCTTTTATTTAGTGGTACTAGGGGTGAATCCAGACTTTCCAGTATACAGCATATTCCTGCCTAACTTCAGCGTCAGCCCCGGGACAGGCTCATCGCCCTGGCCTCAAGGATGGCATAGATAACTGGTAAAGCTCTGGACTCCCAGCATTCTGCTTGGCTCGTCCCTTTGCCACCCAGTTGCTCTGGGGAGGGGCCTCCACTCTGAGCCTTGCTTTCTTCAAGAGGAGGGGGGCAGATCCCAGGATTTCAGAAAGCCTCTCCTATGCCTCAGGTCAAATCTCCTTAGAAAGTTCTCTTCCAGGGAGCCTCCTGACACTGACTCCACCCAATGGCAGGTCCTCAGAGGGCCAGGGAGCAGCCCATGGGACAAGTTGCGAAATGGGAGACCGTAGCTAGGGAGCCCTCGAGATGGAAGAGAGGCCCCACACTAGCCTTAGTCCAGCCATCCCTGAAAGGGATGACAGAGGTGGGAAGAGTGGCATGCTTTCTCTCTGGACCTCAAAGTCAGGAAAAAGAACCTGGAGGCAGCAGAGACCACTGACAGCCATGATGACCTCTATCTTTTACATATATATATATTATATATTATATAATTTTTGTGTCTGTGTTAGTATGCGTTCATGAATTCAAGTGCCTTTGGAGGCCAGAAGAGGAAGTCAGATTCCCGGGAGCTAGCTACTGTTGCTTGTCTCCAGCATGTGGGTGCTGGTAACAGAACTCCAGTCCTCTACAAGAGCAGCAAGTGCTTTTAACCACTGATCCCTTGCTCCAGCCTCTCTGTTTTGCTGAGCTGAATCTGCAATGATCACAGGCTGGGAGAAGGGTATGACCATGCTAATTGGGCATAGGCTCTTGGAGGGGTCTCGGGCCACATAGTAACCCTGCTACACCCACCACAGGCTCTTCTGCTTATAGTATAAGAGCAGGACTCCTGAAAGCAAGACATGATTCAGGGGTGGGAGATGCTCATTGTGGACAGAGTTCCCTGAGCTGCAGCCATCCCCTAGTCCCTCCCAGCTTATCTGCAGCCTGGGCTGGGCCCTTTGTGCCAGCCCATTGTCCCCTTATTGACATAGCTCTAAGCTCCAGCTCACCATCCCTCACTACAATCTGGACAGGGGCAAAGGTTGACAGGGTCGGGAAAGGAGGGGACTCAGGACTAAGGATGCTTCAGAAGCATGTCTGACAACACCCCCTCCCCGACCCTGAGGTACAAAAGTGAACGCTGAAAACTCTCAGGGGCGGGGGCTCTGGGAATCAGCGATAGGGCCAGCACCGTGATCCCCAGCTGGTGCTGAAGCCAGGCCTGGCACCCAAATCTGCTTTGATGAGGGCGATAATACCCCATTGTCTCCTGATGTCCCAAATGTTGCCTCCAAATACTTGAGCCATCTAGCTAACCAGAATGCTGATCTGAGAGACCTCAGTCCAGACTACAGAACTTGTGGCTCCCTGTAACAGAGGGCAGAGCTGACTGCCTCACACTACCTATTCCCATTTTCTCTAGGTCATACACTTGGGGGGGGGGCTTTGGGCTGGTCTTAGGGTTCACTCCCCGGTCCCAGACATCTGAGAGTCTGAATCCACTGTAAGCTCCCAGTAGCCTCAAGGCCATTGCAACAGGAACTTGCCTATCCCCCAACAGCCCCTGTTTTCCTTTTGCCTTCCCTGTGCTTGTCCTAGGGTCCAAGATATGGGAAACAAATGGGTCGGGAACCTTCCAGAGAGTCCTTTCCCATGAGAGCCAAGTGCTGACCCCATCCTTATCTGGCCTAGATATGCCAAAAACAACACAGATGCTTCGGCTCAAAGGCCTGAACTCAGGGATGCTGACCTCCCCAGCCCAGCTGCTCTGCTCAGGCCTCTGTTTCCCCTCTATGAACAGACCTCCATGCAAGGCTCCACAGTGGTGCGATGGTGCAGCGAGCTCCACAGGTGTGTGGGAGGAGGTGATGGAAAGTCTCCAAACACCTGGACACACACACACACACACACACACACACACGCACACGCACACGCACACGCACACGCACACGCACACGCACATGCACACGTTTGTGTTGATCCATGTTGATTCCAATGTTAGTATCATGGGACTGGTGACAGTTGCCTCCGTAAAGGATGAACCTGGAGACTTAGGCACACAACAGTCTCTGAGCTCCTGAGGCAAATTCATTCCACAAAGGTGGAGGGGCAAGTCTTGAAAGCCACTTGGTATCAGCTGGGGCAGGTTAGTCGATTGGGCATGTACACATGTATGCAAGCATGAGTGTGTGTGTGTGTGTGTGTGTGTGTGTGTGTGTCTGTCTGTCTGTCTGTCTGTCTGCCTGCCTGCCTGCCTCCCTTTGTGTGTGTGTCTGCATTTTCAGCCTAACCACACAGGGCGGGTGGGTAGATATATAAATAGTTACCAAGGCAGGTACCAGGATCAACCCCAACTATTCCTGGCTGGGGGCTTGGGCCATTTTTAATGCAGTATCCACACCCTGTACTACAGAGAGTTTTTGTGTGGCCACTGGAGGCAGAGACACAGCTGGTGCTGGGTGGGGCAGAGAGGGGACAGCCCAAGGTCTGGTGGGGCCACCATAGCTAGGAGGGACTTGTAAGGGGACAGGGAAGCCATCCCAACCCACACTGGCTTCTCTTTCTGTCTTTCTTTGCATTTTTCTTTTAGACAGGTTCTCCTGTGGCCTAGGCTGACCACAGCTCACTATGTAGCTGAGGATGACCTTGAACTCCTAATCTTCCTGCTTCCACCTCCTGAGTGCTGGGGTTACAGGTGTAGCCATAACACTTGGCTAAACTGCCTTTAAAATTTTTGTAAAAGTTGTTTTTGTGTATAGGTGTCTTGCCTGCATGTGTATCTGTGCACCGCGTGCGCGCGCGCGCGTGTGTGTGTGTGTGTGTGTGTGTGTGTGTGTGTGTGTGTGTGTACCTGGTGCCCTTGGGTCCCAAGGAGCTGGAGTTACAGATGATGGTTATGAGCCACACATGGGGGCTGGGAGAGGAACCCGGGTCCTCTGGAAGAGCAGCCAGTGCTCTTAACCGCTGAGCCATCTCTACAGCCTCTGCCCTGCTTGCATCAAAAGCATCGTCGCCGCTTCTTGTCACCTCCTTCATTCACTACGGCCACTGTCATCCTTGTTCCTGTCCCGCCTCCTTTCTCATGCTGGCCCTCTCCTCCCACATCACTCCTTGTCTGCTCTGGCTGCTTGAGGTCGAGAGCGTGAAGACTCCTCATCTTTGGAGCTGAGTTTAGGGGTGACGAGCTGTGTGTGTGACTGCATCTCTAGCTCATCTTTCCCTGGGCCTACCTTTGTCCCCGACCCACCTCAGCAACCTCCTCCTTCTGAATGTGCCCCATCTCTCTTCCTCTCCCAGCCCTCCTGTCTTTGCCTCGATGTCTACATAGTTAAGGGTCCTGTGTACAGTTTCTCATGATGGCCCCAGGGGGCCGGCTACTCCTTGCAGCCAAAGTGAACTGTTTGCCTGAGACAGTTGATCCATCCAGTCAAACAACCAGTCAATTCAGACTCCTTGTATGACTGACGGGTTTTTTTTTTTTTTTTTCTCTGCTAAATTTACTTGCATTTTGGACTGAATTGGCCATTCAACAGAGGTTGTGTCCACATGGCCCCACCCCACTCATGCCAACAGATGAACAGGCTCACAGCTAGACATGCACACACAACCAGGAGTACCCAGACGTGCTCTGACCTACGCGTGGTCACAGCCTGGTGACACATACAAGCATACAAGATCACACACTCCCACACAATCGCACATGTGGCCCCACCCTCATGCCCATGGTTACATACACATAAACCACAGAGGACAAGCAACCACACACATTCACACCTCAGGGCAGTGCACACATTCACTCCTGATCTGGGAAAGACTTGGGGAAACAGAGGCAAGAGGAGGGAAGATGTAGTCCTGGGTCCAAAGCTGGGCAGAGGCCCAGCTCAGCAGTTTTGGGCAGTCACCAGCTTCTTCTCCAAGACCAGCTCACAGTGACATCTTTCTCCCTCCCTCATCCTTTCCAGGGGGTTTCTGGTCATCTCAGGCCACTGCTGAGCCCTTAAACCTCAAATATAGCAGCTCCCAGACCCCGATCCTAAAAGGGGATTCTTTTTTTTTTTTTTCTTCCAAGGATCCTAAAAGGAGACTCTTCTTTTTTTTTTTTTTTCTTCCAAGGACAATAAATATTTGCTCTTTGGGAGACTGCTGGTGGGAGAGAACAGGGTTTGGCACGATGGCAGGGAATGTCAAAGCAGTTCAGGGCGGTCACAGGCCCTGCTGCGGGGGAGGGGCTGGGCCCTGTCCGGAAGCTGCACCAGAGTCAGGCTGAGGGACTTGAGCTCAGAGGTAAGTATGCTTCAAGCCCTTCAATCCCAACCCAGGCCACCTTCTCAGCTACCTTAACTAGCATGTTGAGACCCCATCCTCTCTGCCAGACCTCTCTCCCCCAAGTATCATTCCTTATATGAGCTTTTCTCCTGCTCCATTCACTCTTAAAAAAAAAAAAAGTTTCAGGAGACTGGAGAGCTGGCGCAGCAGTTAAGAGTACTGGCTGCTCTTCCAGAGGATCCAATGCCATCTTCTGGTCTCTGTGGGCATCAGGCATGCATGTGGTACACATACATTCAGGCAAAACACCCATACACATAAAAATTAATTAAAATAAATAAAAATGTTTGAGTGAGTGTGAGTCTGATGTTCATGTGTGGAACGTGGCTGCCTGCATTCCATGATGTGTGGAGGTCAGAGGACAACCTCTGGGGTCGGTCCTGACCTTCTATCTTGTTTGACGCAGGGTCTCTTATTACCTGCTTCTGTGTGTGCCAGGCTGGCAGGTCCTCGGGCTTCCAAGTTGTCTCTGTGTCCCATCTCCCAATAGGGACACTGGGATTACTGTGTCCAGGCTTTATGTGGAGTCTAGAGATCTGAACTCAGGTCCTCATGGTTATACAGCAAACACTTTACCTTTGAGCGTCTTCCCAGCCCTCCATGCACCCTTGACAGCTCCCAGCCCCTTCTCATTCACTTAGACTGCACAACCCCAGCTTGTATTCCTATTCTTTGGATCCAGGGGCGAGCGTGTGTGTGTGTGTGTGTGTGTGTGTGTGTGTGTGTGTGTGTATGTGAGTATTTTCAAACATAGTTTCAGAGCCCCTCCTTGGGTGGGTAAGCTGTGAGGAGCAGGATCAAGGTCCCTCAAGCCAGACTCGTTCATGAAAACAGGGATGTGCCTTCCATCCATAATGGACCAAGTCTGGACATTGCTGTCCCCACACTGTCCCTCATGAGGCCCTAGGCCCTGGAGACTCTGGCCTGCTACCTCCTCCTTCATGCTGAATTAGGTTCCCAAATATAGCGGCCATGGCCACAGCCGGCCAGGACACCACAGCCCCAAAGCGTCAGTCCTGGGCCGGGATCAGAGGGGCAGGAGCTGATTATAGGTCCCCGGGCCAAACCCAGGGCTTGCCTGCCAGCCCGCTGGGCCCTACCACCCCCACCCCTAGAACCACAAGGCTGGAGCATCTGGTCCCCGTCAGCACAGTGGGCAAAGGGAGGGGCCTGGGAGTTGTGTTTGGCCTGCCCGAGGACAGAGTTGCCTGTGTGTGGTGGTGAGGATGGGCCGGTACTTAGAGTAGACATTGCCCTCAGAACCCACCATCATCTACCTTACCATTGTCCATTGGCTAGGTAGGGAAACTGAGGCCAGGAGGAACAGAGCCCAGGTTGGCTCTCAAGAGCATAGAGCATTTTCTGCCTCCCCCTTATGCACCATTTTCCATTTTTCCAGGCCTGGGGCTGTGCCATGGGAAGCAGGCCACATCCTGTTGGTGGCTGATCAGTCCTGCTGGGAAGTCCTCTTGGAGTCAGACTTTCACCCAAGGCCATAGGATGGTACAGATACTCATACATTCATTTGCTCTCTCAGTCCTTTTGACTGCCGGTTGACACCTCTCAGGGCCACAAATCCTCCATCTGTGCAACCGAGGTGGGACCCAGGGACCTCATTAAGGGTCTGTGTTGATGAGGACTCAACATATGGTCATGAGTTCACATTTCTGGCCACACACATTTGTGTGGGTCTGCTTGGGCCATGACGGGGTCCCCAGGACCTGTTATACAGCAACATTTGACCTACTTCTAAGGCTCTGGGTCTGGCCCAGGCCACGTTCTCGACTACTCCTCCGGGAAGTGTGGGCCTGCATCCCAGCCCGGAGGCTGTAAGCCAGGAGGGGCGGGCCCAGAAAGGCCAGGACTGCTTGTGGAGCCTGTGGCTGGGGGACAAGGACACGTGGGGAGCCTGACCCTCCTTCCCTGCTTCTGGCTCTTGGGCCCAAGGGACAGTCAACCCTCTTTCCCATGTGGCCACCATATTCTTAGCTACCCATATTGGCTCTGATAGGATGAGGGGCATTCCTCATGCCCTTTGAACGCTGACAGGGAGGTCTGCCAAGCACCCACCACCAACTGCCAAGAGTTTACACAGCTCCCCATAGCCTCCCTTGTCCACGTGGAAAGCCATCATCTGCCTGACCTGAGGCTAGGGTTTGGATTTACAGTCTGGGGTCTTGAATCCTGGATCTCAGATCTTTAGAATTCTTCATCCTGCTGTGTGGTGGTGGAAATCCCAGCCCTCGGGAGGCAGAGGCAGGAGGATCTCTAAATTCAAGGCCAGCCTGGTCTACAGAGCGAGTTCCAGGACAGCCCAGGTTACACAGAGAAACCCTGTCTGGAAAAATCAAAGGGGAAGAAAACAAAGAATTCTGGGTTTAAGATTTGGCATTCTAGGACACAGAGTCTGGATTCAGGATGTGGGAGTCTCAAGATCTGGGTCTGGGTCCTAGGTGTGCTGTGCTTTGGGGTCTGGGTTCAGTGTGAACCCTTGGTCTGGGGTCTGGGCTTAGGCTTTAGGGTCTGGGTTAGGATTCTAGAGTTTGGGCTTGGGGACCAAAGGCTGCTGGTTCCCGTCACTTCTATGCCCCCTGCTGGCCAGTCATTACTGGTCAGCTTCTACCTGAATCACCACCTTATCCTTACTTCTAGGCTGTGACAGGGATTTCAACCAGCAGCTAGGGAGCAAGGAACTGTGAGCAGCAGGAATTGGGCACTGGAAGAGGAGGGGTACAGTAAGCGGATGGTGGTTTTGAGGACTGTTGGCTCCATATTGCTCTGGGGGTGGAGGCTCTGTAGTCATTAGACTGTATCAGTCATTCGGGAAGCCCCTCCGTTCTCCCCACCTCCAGAGATGGGCTTAGGACTTAATTTTTTCCTTTAGATTTATTTTTATTTTTATTTATGTGTGTGTATGTACGAGTGTACGAGTGTATGCCATGTGAATAACCTGTGAAGGGCAAAGTATGTCAGCTTCTCTTGAGCTGCGGCTGCAGGCAGGCGTGATGTGTTAGGAACGGAAACTTGGACCTCTGCAGATGCTCTTACCTGCTGAGTCCTCCTCCAGGCCTCATTTATCTATCTATCTATCTATCTATCTATCTATCTATCTATCTATCTATCTATCTATCTATCTATTTACTTACTTACTTACTTACTTACTTATTTATTATTTGGTTTTTCAACACAGGGTTTATCTGTGTAGCCCTGGCTGTCCTGGAACTTGCTCCATAGACCAAGCTAGCCCCAAACTCAGAGTTCCATCTGCCTCTGCCTCCCAAGTGCTGAGATTAAAGGTATACACTACCATACCAGGCCTTTAAATTAAAAGAAATTTTTTCTTTATATATTGATTTAGATAAGGTCTCGTGTACCCCAGGCTAGCCTCAAATTCACTTGTGTAGTCACAGATATCCCTACCTCTGTCTCCTGAATGTTGCAATTACAGGTATACCTGGTAATACCTAGCTGTTGGGAGGAGTTTAACAGCCTTTGACAGGTGGGTAAACTTAGAAACTTGAGACATTCGTTCGTCCAGTATTTAGTGAGGGCCTGCCTGCTGGGGACCAGGCTCTGGTGACATACCACCGTGGAAGAAAGTTCCTGTTGGGACAGCTGTCACTCATGGAAGTGGGGGTCACACCTGTGAGAGACAAACTGTTACTAAGGTATACAGGGACAAGGGTGGGGAGACAGGGAAGGGGAGCAGGGGAGTCTCGAGGGACTTGACATCTGAGACCAGGGGTGAACATGGCCACCAGGGAGAGGAAACAGCCTGGTCTAAAGGAACTGAGAAGAGCCTAAAAAGAGGCCACTGTGTCCCGGGCTTTCCTGCCCAGACCCACAGGCCTCGCGGAAGTCAGGGCCTGTGGGCAAAGGAAAGTAAGGTGGCTACTCTCCTCGCCCCAGGACTGTGGAACCCAGCTTGCAGTCTGTCATCAGCTGGGCCATTGCTCAGATGTCAGAGCTTGTAGGGGGAGGGGATTCGGACTACCACCCTTTAGTTCTCCAGGCCCCTCAAGCCCTGCAGAATCCTGTCTGCTCAGCTGTTCTTCTTGGAGGGCATAAAGCAACAGCTTGGACTGGGGATCTGAGTGTTGGCATAGCCTGTCCTCCCTGCCCTCTTCCCTTACCTGCCCACCTACCCACCGTGGTTTCGCTACTGACTTTAGCCAGCCAATCCCATTGGCTATAGAGAAGCTGGCCTGGGGTCGGAGGTCGGGGGGTGGGGTCGAAGAGTCCCTACTGAGGGCTGGATACCTGTCATAGTGTGGAAAGTTCTCCTGTGGACAAGCCTGGGTACTGCTACTCCAGGAACCGGCAGGCCAAGCTCAGGGTCAGAGTTCGAGCAGAGGCTAGCCCCATCTGAGCCCTGGGGAGGAAGGAAGGAGTTCTATGTACTTTCTCTCCATGAGCTGCCCTATGTATGGGGGCATGGGATCAAGACACCTCTCCCTCTCACCAGCCCAGAGAGAGGAAGATAGTACCATGAGGCTCTGACTACATGAGCCCCTTAGTACAGATCACAGACTGGAAACGGAGGCCTGGATGGGCCTGCTGTGCACTTAACTCTGTCTGAGCTGCGTTCTGAAGGATAACAGTGTCAGGGTAGATGAAGTGGGGCAGGAAATCCGGGCCACCTTGTGTGTACATCTTCAGCCCTGGGCCTCAGTTTTGCCCTGGTAAGTGAGAGGGATCTGGGTAGCGTCTTGGCTGTGCTTGTGTGTGGATGACGCCACCAACTAGAGTCAGTTATGTGGGGGTGGGGTGGGGGTGGGGGTAGTAGTGCTAAGGGTCAGCAGGTCTGGGCAGTCGGGCTGTACAGAGGTTTCTCTCTCTCTCTCCCTTGGGTTGTCTTCTCCTTTGTGGCATTTCTGATGTCTCCATGGACCCTCCCCCACTTCTCTCTTTCTCAATACTCTTGCCAAGCATCTGGAAGAAAAGTGAAAAACTTGCCCCCCCCCTCCATCCCCGGATGTTGTCAGATTTCCAGATGTGGGGTGTTCTGCCCTCCAGATGAAGGGAGGAATGTGTTTCAGCCAGGCATGGCGACTCAGCCCTGGACTGCTATCCCTTGGGAGGCTGAGTGACAAGATGGGAGGATCCCAGATCCAGCAGGAAGATGGTAGGGTGCCCCAGGTTGAAGCCTCGATACCTTGTCTCAGCTTGAGTTATACCCTTCTTCATGCCTGAGAAGTCCCTTGGGGCTTAGGGTGGGAGGTGCTGCCTCTGAAGTTTCTATCAAAGGCTTCAGGCACTTAAAAATAACTAGGAACACCCCTTCTCCCCCCACATGCACAGACACTAGGCGGGAACAGAACCCAATGTGTTTGCAAGATGTCCTCATTCTCTGAGTTTGTGCTGGAAGGGCCTCATGCCACCTCAGTCTCTCCATTTCTCCAAGTGGTGGCCCCGCCAGGCTGGGCTATGTCATAGCCATCTGCCAAGGGCAGGGGACCAAGGGAGCGGTTCCAGGGGCTGGACACTGTTGCTTGCGCCCTGGGGGGTGAACCTTTGGGGTAGGCATTGAGGGGTAAGAGTCTTCGATTGGCGCCCAGGGGCAAACCTTGCCCAGCACCTTGGGGTCCCTCAGAGATGCAGGATCCCCTGGAGCAGAAGGAAGCATGGGAAAATGGGGGGAGTGGCAGCAGAAAGCTTCAGAGGGGGCAAATGGAGGGGCAAGCAGGGAGAGACAGAGGGTACAGGGGGAACTAGGGGTGAGCAAGAGGCTGGACCCTGGAGTATGTGGGGGAAGATGGACCCTGGGCATCCTAGGGAGGGCAGAGAGAAGCAAAGGGTGTGAAACTTGAGACACTAGTCTCGGGTTGGCAGGAGCTGTAAAAGGAGCCGTTGAACTAGCATGGAGGACGGTCCTTGAGGGAGCGCTACCCTTTCTGCCTGGGCTTGGGGTGTTCCTGGAGACCCTGGGACCCTGGGACTGGGCTGCAGCTGTCTGCTGGAGACACTCATACACCAGTACATCTAAACACCCAGACATAAACACACGGGGGTCACATCACAGACACTCACTCAGACCCACACAGACACGCATGAATGTGAACACCTGGAAACAGACCGACAAAGACATGACACAGACCCTTCTCCCAGACCCAGCCTGGCACTCACAGATCCTGACACGGAGACACCCAGACAACATATACAAATGTCCAGAGACCTCCCACCACCCACACAGCCTGGGATCCCCTACCTGGAAAGGGGCCTGGACAGAGATCCACATCTACCCCTGCTTGCTCTTGAACACAGGACCTGGGGTGCTCAGGTGCAGTTTAACTCGAGTGCCCCTCAGGACATTGTAGCCCCTACCATGGCGCAAAGCATGCAACTCACACTTTTCTAACCTTTACCTGTCCAAAACTTATTGGTCTGCAGAAGAGTAGCTCCGTGTGTGTGTGTGTGTGTGTGTGTGTGTGTGTGTGTGTATGTGTGTCTGTCTGCCTGCCTGTCTGTCTGTCTGTGTCTGTGTGCCTGTGTGCTCAGAGCACAGGCTGAGCAATGGCCTCTGTCTCCCTCTCCCTCCCTCTCCCCAACAGGTGACTGGGGGAATGGAGCACCCTCCCCTCCCCCTCCCCATTCCTGGGCCTGAACAATGCCCTCTCCAGGACCCAAAATAGCCCCTTGAGCAGAGCCAATGCCCTTTTATGGCCCTGTCCCTATTGTGCATGGTAGGGTGGGGCTGGGGTCATGAGGTATATGGGTAAGATAAAGCTCAGGGTGGCAGAAGACTCACCTACCCTACTCTATCCATCCTTCCTCCTTCCCACCTCTCTGTGATTACAGCTCCGATGGCCCCCAAAAAGCCAGAGCCCAAGAAGGATGACGCCAAGGCTGCTGCCCCCAAAGCAGCTCCAGCCCCTGCAGCTGCACCCACAGCTGCACCTGCGGCTGCACCTGAGCCCGAGCGCCCCAAGGAAGCAGAGTTTGATGCTTCCAAGATTAAGGTGAGTGAGGGAGCTGAGCTGTAGCAGGAGGGACAGAGCCGATGAGTGAATCTCAGAGTGGGACCTGCTGTGGTGTGGCGGATAAGGCCCTAGACGCTGGCAGTTTCTGTGCAGAGGTTAAACGGGACCTGCTTGTTTCAGACATCTGCAGGACCCAAGGAGGAGGGATGGTGGTTAGACAGCTGGTGAGACTCCCCTGAGGCTGCCAAGAGGCCCCTGCACTTTAAGAGTAGAGTCTGGACCGGGGCATGGTTTTTGGTGATTATGAAAACCAACTCCCCTGATTCTTCTCTCTGGATTACATCTTTAGGAAATCCTGGAGCCAGCTGTCCCCCATCAAACAGGGCTCTTCCTTCTCTGGCTGCAGGGGTCTTGAGTCCATACCAAGCATCCTTAGGTGGAGTAGTGTCTAAGGGAAATCAGGGCCTTGCCCAGGCTGGGTGACATCACTCCTGCCAAGATCACCAAGCCCACAGCTGGCAGAACCCTCCTGGGCTTCACTTTTAACTGGGAAAACGGAGGAACAGGCTGGAAAGGGAGGCTCTGAAAGTCGTGCGGGAAGCTGGTTCTGGAGCACGACTAAGCAGCACCAGACCTTTCCTGGCCCAGTTGTCTTGCTCAGAATCTAAACTGGGAGAGCGAGCCATGCCCGCCACCTGTGGCATCCGCATAGCAGCACGCAGCCTGCGTCCTGTTCTCAGCTGGCCAGCGGCCACTGCCGCTCTGGCCGCCTCTTGAGGGGCCTGTGGAGTCCTTTCCACCCACACACATCCACCAAGCCCAGAGCCATTGCTACAGAGCCTCCATCTGGTCACGTACCCTTCCCAGGGGCACCTGCCTGTGTTCGCTGGGTTTGTATCCCAGCTCATTTCCGCCTCAGCTGCTCTGATCCTTTGTTTCCTCAACTGTGAAATGGGACCATGAGCCCCTACTTGTAAGACTGATGTACCCTAGAGTTGGCTCCCTGTTCCTCTGTCACCCTTAGGCCCCTTAATGTGTCCTGAGGATGCCTTGTAAGGCTCCAGCAACTACCTTGAGACCCATGGTGGCATTATCCAGGCATGAGGTTGGCACAAATTTATGCCTCAAAAGAGGGGGATGAAAAGGCCCCCTTCTCTGTCTTTCTCTCTCTCCAGTTGGCAGAGAAGGACAGACAGAGCCTTTTCCAGGGGCCAGGGAGCCCTGCCTCCCCAGGTTTTCCCACAGAGAGCTCCCAGAACCGGGATGTGTTTTTTTTCTCAATACTAGTTTGAGCCTCAAATCAGAGGGTCACCCACAGCAGGTGACAGGGATGGGGTGTCCTTCTGCACAGTGCTGTGCACTATGGAGGTTGTGGGGGACTCTCAGGAGCCAGTCTTACCCTCTTCCCCGAGCTCCATTCGCTGGTGTGACCTTGACTTTGGGGAGAGTGACTGCAGTGATAAAAATAGACTGGAAACCAATGAGGAGGGGGCTACTGGGTCCCGGGAGGCCTCCTGACCTCAGGGTGGCCCCATTATGTCACCAGAAAGCTACATAGCCCTATATGTGCTGGAGTGGGGGAGATGCCTTGGGGCCACAGGCTGAATATAAAGGGTAGGTACAGGCAGGGCTTTGTGGATGAGTGTCCAGCCTTGAAGGCCCTGAGGGGATCTGTGAGAGATAGACACACATATGTGCACAAGCGTTCGCACTTGATTACCCACACACATGCTTCCCTGCTGACACAGCCTCTGGCCCGAAGCCATATTCTTGCTCCTCCCCTCAAAGTCAGCTTGGTCAGGCCTGTGACATTGAGCATAGCCTCCGTGGCCTGACTGATAGTACAATCTGATTACACAGAGGTGGGACAGATGTGTGTGTAGCTGTTGCAGCTGCAGGAGGGTGTCTAGGTAGACGGCATGAGGTCCTGGGTGGTAGAGGCTGTGCTGTTGCTATGACGACAGGCTGGCACAGCCAAGGGCCTGAGACCTAGGTGGCCCATGATGACCCCAAAGTACCCAATCTTTGGACTTCTTTGCAGATCGAATTCACGCCTGAACAGATTGAAGGTGAGCAGAGTCCTGAGCCCAGGGAGTGGTAGGGGTGGACCAGGGGTTCCCAACTCAAACCAGTGGGGTGGGGAGGGTGGTGGGGCCCCCCAGAGAGAACCCAGAGCTCACTGCCCTTTTCCACAGAGTTCAAGGAAGCCTTTCTACTGTTTGACCGCACACCCAAGGGAGAGATGAAGATCACCTATGGGCAGTGTGGGGATGTCCTGCGAGCTCTGGGTCAGAATCCTACCCAGGCAGAGGTGCTCCGTGTCCTGGGGAAGCCCAAACAGGAAGGTAGTACACCCTGCTTGTTAGTGCCAGGCCCAGGGGAGACTGCCAGGGTGGGTGGCTATCTGGTGTCATGGGAACCTCACTGACCTGCTTCCTGATTTTCTCCTGCTATTGGGATGAGGATGTAAGGCTGGCTACCAGGTCATGGTGATAAGAGACAAGCATGATGGGCATTCTGGACCTTTCCTGGCCATGGGGATGGACTCTTGTACTAACCATAATCCATAATGGTGCAAGGGTCTGTCAGGGGACATGGGTGCTTGTTTTTACCCGATTCTAGCCTCCTCAGCATCTCTTTGTGGGTTTTTGTCAACTTCCCTCACCTTGGCTGCTTGCTTTGACTCAAAGAGTGACACCCAGGCCCCCATCATAGGTCCAGGGAAGGCCTCTGTTGGGCTCAACTGTGTCCACAGGGGGTGGGCAGGGTAAGGTCTATAAGAAATGAAACCTGGGTGTGGCAATATAGGCCAACAAACCCAACAATCAAGAGTTTGAGGTAGGTGAATCACCATGACTTGGAAGCCAGTCTAGGCTACATAGTTCCAGGATAGCCTGGGTTACAGAGTGAGACCATATCTCAAAAAGGGGGAGGGGTGCTGGGGATGTTGTTCAGTTGGTAGAATACTTGCCTAGCTTACTTGAAGCCCTGGGTCTGATCTCTGGTACTACATAAACAGTGCAGGGTGGTACATGTTCAAAGTCTAAAAAATAAAGATGTTGTAGTGCATACCTCTAATCCCAACACTGGGGAGGTAAAGGCAAGGGAATGACCATAAATTTGAGGCCAGCCTGGTCTACATGGTAAGTTTCAGAGTGGCCTGAGATATGTAGTAAGATCCTGGAGGGAGAGGGAGAGAGAGACAGAGAGAAGACAGAGAGACAGAGAGAGAGGAGTAGAGAACAGAGCCCACCTTGAACCCCACTTGGGATGGCAAAGGTCTACGTAAACCAAGCGTTTGTCAGTAGATTGTCAAGTGCCTTGTGGTGCGACACATTTTGTGCACAGCACCTGCATCAGAGCGCTCAGGAACCACGGGGAGGGACGGCCCCTCAGGGTTAGGCTCAGGGACCACGGGGCAGGGACGGCCCCTCAGGGTTAGGCTCAGGAACCACGGGGAGGGACGGCCCCTCAGGGTTAGGCTCAGGGGAAGCCTGTGCCTGTCCATCCTGTCACCTGAGACTTGGGGCCATCTGTCTGCAGACCTCAATTCCAAGATGATGGACTTTGAAACGTTCCTGCCCATGCTCCAGCACATCTCCAAGAACAAGGACACCGGCACTTACGAGGACTTCGTGGAGGGCCTGCGGGTCTTCGACAAGGAGGGCAACGGCACGGTGATGGGCGCAGAGCTCCGCCATGTGCTGGCTACGCTGGGTGAGGGCAGCCTCCTCCTCTACCGTCTCCTCCTCTGGGGAATCCTGGGGAAAACCCTTGGGTCACCTGCCCCTGGGCCTGTGTCTCATCCGTGACATTGAAACAGAATGATGGTCAAGGTGCCTCAACGGCAAGAGGTAGAAATACCGTCTAGGTGTGGCTGAAGGAAAGCTAGAAGAAACATCGAGGGTGGGCACAGCTCTGGAGGCAGGGCAGGAAGGTAGTCCGGGATTAATAGTCCTGATGTTCATTGCTCTTTGTGGCCAAGGAGGTGACATATCTGTGACATCTGTGGGCCCTAGGTACCGCCCACTGTCTTCACCACCATCAGGTACCTGGTCACCTAACTCCTCAAAGTGACTTTTTCATGCAGAAAGCATTTATTGAACAACTGCTGTGTTCAACCCTATGCTGGTCTTAGGGTTTGCACACACGTGCGTGTGTGTGTGTGTGTGTGTGTGTGTGTGTGTGTGTGTGTGTAGAGCGTGGGGGTCACCACAGTTGGTACTTTGCCAGTAAACAGCACAGGACAGTACAGTCGGAAAGTGCCAGACTTCAGCTAGGAATGTGGCTGCCTAGGTTCCTGGGTTGGATCCTCAGCACTGGTGCGTGCATGTATTCCCAGCACTTGGCAGGGGAAACAGACGGTCAAGATCACTCCTAATTATAGCCAGTTTGAGGCTAGCTTGTGATACCTGAGATCCTATCTCAATTAATAAGAGAAAGAAAGAACATTTTTAAAAAAAGAAGAAGAAAATTTGGGGCTGGAGAGATGGCTTACTGGTTAAGAGCACTGGCTGCTCTTCTAGAGGACCTGGGTTCAATTCCCAGCACCCACATGGCAGCTCACAACTGTCTGTAACTCCAGGGGAATCTCACACCTTGACACAGACATACACGCAAGCAAAAACACTGATGGGCGCGTGTGCACGCGTGCACACACACTCACTCACACACACACACACACACACACACACACACACACACACGGAAAGAAAAGAAAAATTTCAGACTGTCTGTAGAGCAAGGAGAAGTCTCTGTCCCTTCCATGGACCCTTCTACCAGTCTCAAAGGGTTACCCCCAAGAGACTGCTATCAGAGGCAGGGGACTCCTGCCAACCTGGCAGGGACAGAGGACAGTATGTATGTGAAGATGCCTAGGCTCAGAGGGCCCAAGTCTCCATCTCAAGGTCAAGGTCACTTCTTGACCTATGATTGGTTGTCCTGGGCTTGGAAACAGGGGTAATGGCTGTCCATGACCTTGGGAGCGATGCTGGTGGCAAACCTACCATCCAGAGCGCTTCAATGGGCTACCCCGTCAGTCACCCTCTGGGTGGTGTGACTTACCTCCATCCCTGCCAGGTGAGCGACTGACTGAAGATGAGGTGGAGAAATTGATGGCGGGTCAAGAAGACTCCAATGGCTGCATCAACTACGAAGGTGAGCTCAGCACGATGAAGGAGGCAGGGGGATGACCCAACTCAGCAGGTGAAAGTCTCCTGGGGAAGAGGTATAGGGACGCAGTTCAGCTGGGGTAGGAAACTTCTGGGGAGCAGTCATGGAGACTCAGGGAAGCAGGGTCTTCTGGGGAGGGGTCATGTACCCAGCTCCACCCCGGCTGTCCCCTGGGAGTCCCAGCCATTCCTTTCCCTTTCCTTCCAGCATTCGTGAAGCACATCATGGCCAGCTGAGCCTCTCACAGGTGAGACCCTCATTCTTTAACACTCACTGCCACTGTCCCCCACCCCATCCCCGCCAACTCCAGCTCTCAGTGGGTGTTCTGCTATCTTGATCCAGCCCTTCTTCCATAACCTGTGGCTGCCTTTCAGGAAGCCCAGGGCAGGCCAAGCTGGGGACATCGCATCTCCCAACCGTGATGCCGACACCAGGTCTGGAGCTTCTGGAAGGAAGGGAGTGAGCCAGACCATGTGCCTTTTCTGGCTCCTGTTGGGATGTGCTTGCCCACCTGTGACGGCCCTTTCTGTCTCCACCCATGGCCTCATGAATAAATGATTTCCTTCCTTCCTCTCTCTCCCTCCATCCTTCCCCTTCTTTCTTTCCTTCCTCTCCATTGCTCTCTAGATCACTTCTGCTTGTCCTAGGGTGCTAAGCTAGAGGAAGCCTCGCTGCCCTTCCTTCGCTCGTCCCTCACTCCTCCCTTTGGAGGCTGCAGTCATGCTGGCCCACTCAACACAGGGATCCCACCAGGCCCCTGAGCACATTGTCTGAACAATGAACTAACTACAGGCCATCGGTCCTGAGCCATCCGAGTCACTGAAGCCGAGCTCAGGCCCAGTGCAGGGAGTCGCCTGGCCGAGTGACAGTTGGAATGCAGGGCAGGACAAGAGCTAACTTTGTCCCCAGGCTGTCAGATTTGAAGGACCACCAGCCACAGACTTGACTCTGATGGAGAAACTGAGGTGTTCTGCCCTAGGAAAAAGGCAAGGGCCTTGCTGGGGTGACACGTGATCGCCAGTGGGTCCCTTGGCCCCAGTTTCTCAGTGGAAGTCATGGCTGTGGAGCTCCATGGGCACAACAAGAGGAGGTGGCCCTCATAGGTTTGGTCGGGAGGAAAAACAATGCCCCATGGAAAGGTGCAAGTCCTGGAGCCTGGGAATGGAGGCTGAGGATGGAGGCTGGGGATGGAGGGGTCAGAGGGAGATTGGACATACAGGGAAGGAAAGCCCACAGGACCAGAGGTATGCAGGACCTCAAGACAGCCTCATCAAGGCTCATGTCCATGGCCTGTTGTGTGTCTGCATACAAAGTCCAGATTGTGTGTTCTAGAGCAAGCTCTAAGGCCATGCGAGCCAGGCCTCCTGGGGGTATTGGTGTGGCAGCAGTGGAGTCTGAGTGTGTAAGGATTGTAGGAGGGTATGTAGATATGTGTATAAGGGTGTTTGTGTATGTGAGAGGGTGTCAGTGTGTCACAGAAGTCCGTTGCTGCTTCTGATTTTAACCCTTCAGTGTGTTAAACTAGTTAACTTTTCACTGAGCACTTGCTGTGTGTCAGGCTCTGTTCCAGGCACTGGGGACATAGTGCTAGAGAGAGCAGCACAGGGCTGTGTGTGTGGAGCCTACACAAAGCAGACAGATGCCAGACCTGCTGGGGATCAAATAACAAGGAGGCTGAGGGTTCCCTGAGAGTAGGGAAAGAGCTAGAAGTGTGTGTGCACGTGTGTGCATGAACAAACTTGGTGCCATAGTGACTGAAGTGGGTGGCCAGGGGCAGGAGGGACGGAGCTGGGAGCTGAGTGGCTTGTAAATAACGAGGTCAGACATTATATGAGAGGGCAAGAGTGTGACAAAGATTTGAAGGCCAGGAGCTAATACTCAGAGTGTGGAAAGAACTCATATAAATCACCCCTTCGGAAACAATCTGATTAAAAACTGGGCAAAGGACCCGAGCAAACAACTCCAAAGAAGATGGACACGAGCAGGCATGGTGGCACAGGCTTTATCCCGGCACTCGGGAGAAAGAGATCGGTGGATCTCTGTGAGTTTGAGGCCAGCCAGGCCCACATAGTAAGACTCTCTCTTGGAAAAAAAAAGAAAAGATGGACATGGGGGTGGGCATAGAGCTCAGTGGCAGAGTGCTTCTATAAGGCCAAGGTTCAATCTCTAGTACTAAAATAAAGATTAAAATAAAATTTAAAAAAGGTATGCATTGGGGCTGGCGAGATGGCTCAGTAGCTAGAGATGTCTGAGGACCTGAGTTTGAGCCCTGGGACCCACACGGTGGAAGGAGAGAACTGACTCCTGAAAGTTGTCCTCCGACCTCCACACATGTGCTGTGGTGTGTATGTACCACCCTCTGGCACAAACAAATGTGATTTAAAAAATTAAAGCTGTTCAAATAGCCAGTCAACCAGCAAAAGGGCGCAGAGGATGGAACTTTTCACCCTGACCCACCCAAGCTTGGCATCTGTTAGACAATGGAATAGCATACACATGAAAAAAGATTTACTTATTTTTATCTTAGGTGTGTGAGTGTTTCGTCTGTATGTCTATATGTGCACTGTGTGTGTACCTGGTAGCTATGGAGACCAAAAGAGGGAGCGCATCAGATCCCCTGCAGCTGGAGTTACAGGTGGTTGTCAGCTACCAAGTAAGTGCTGGGAGTTGAAACTCATGCAGGAGCGGTAAGCACCCTTCACCTCCCTCCAACCCCATTATTCACCTTCATTTATTTGTTCGTTAGAGTAAGGCAACTCGAAACTGTAATTCCAGCATTTGGAAGGTTGAGGCAGGAGGACTGTTGTGGAGTTTGAGGCCAGCCTGGGTTAAATAGTGGAATCATCTTAAAAACAAGAACAAAACAAAAACAACTCAAAACCAGATCGAACAGAGCAAACAAGTGAATACTAGACTGCACCAGCCACCCTCTGCAACGGAAAGCAGTGTGTTAGTGAGGGTGCAGAGAAATGAGAACCTTGTGTATTAGTGGGAGGGCGAAACGAGGCAGCCATTACGGCAAGCAAAATAGCGTTCTTCAGTGTGGCTGAAGGTCTCTCTCTCTCTCTCTCACACACACACACACACACACACACACACTACACACACACACACACATACACCAGGGTTATCACATGACACAATTCCAATTCTGGGTATATATTCTCTCAAATTAAGGACAGGATCTCAAATATATAATTTACATCCACTTTTGGGGCAGCATTGTTCACAAGCAGCCCAAGCTGGAAACAACTCAGATGTGGACTGATGACAAAATGCAGTGTAAACCTACAAAGGAATAGCTCAGTACTGAGGGTCAAACCCAGGGCCACACATTTGCTAGGCAAGCACCGTTCAATGGAATCACCCAGTCTTTTCTTTCCTTCTTTAATTTTTTAAAAATTTTATGTGCATTGGTGTTTTGCCTGCAAGTATGTCTGTGTGAGGGTGTCAGATCTCCCAGAACTGGAGTTACAGACAGTTGTGAGCTGCCGTGAGGGTGCTGGGAATTGAACCTGGATCTTCTGGAAGAGCATCCAGTGCTCTTAACCACTGAGCCGTCTCTCCAGCCCATTCTTTCTTTCTTTTTTAAATCAAGACTCATTAGGTAGTCCTGGCTGTCCTCAAACTTGTGGTAATCCTCCTGTCTCTGCCTCCTCAGTACGGAGATTACAGGTGTGTGCCATCATACCTGACTTAGCTAGTCTTAGAAGGAAGAGAATTCTGGCACATGGATGGATGATCCTGCACAGGACTGGGTTGGGTGGTCTTAGCATTTTCCTGTGGGTGGGGTCCACCCTGGGGAGGAGTCCCGAGCAGGAAATGCACTGCTTTTAATCAATTGGGGCCAAGAAGTGGCCCTGTTGCCAGGTTCCATGTCAGTCAGGGATCTACATGTATCCTACTCCAAGAATGCCTGTCCTCATCTGGTACTCTAGATTTCCTAGATCTCCCCCGACACCTGCCCCAGTCTCCATGAGTGCTCACCTTGGCTTGGTGGTGGGAGGGAGGAGGGGGCATCTCACATGTTTCTCCATGACACAACAGCCCCACCCCACTGGGCTTCTGGTGTAGATAGGTCAGGCGGGGCACCCTAGGGCTGTTGGAGAGAGGTCCTGGGGAAGTCGAGTCTGGTTTGGGGAGTGCATTAGTTACTGGTCTTCTTAATGCTGTGACAGAATGCCTGACAAATGTAATTTAAAGAAGGGAGGGGTTGTTTCGGCTCACAGTTTGAGGGGACAGTCCACCATGGTGGGGGTGGTGTGGTGTCATGGTCATGAGGTGGCTAGTCACGTGTCACAGTCAGGGAACAGAGAGTTGAATGCCTGTGCTCTGTTCTCTTTCTCTTTTGTATTCAGTGTAGGACCCCAGCCCAGGGGAGGTGACACCCAGCTGCTGAGGTCACCCTTCACCGTGCTCAGCATCATCCAGTATAGCTGGTTGTGGAGACAGCGTGTGCATTTTGGTATGTTCGTGTGCGTGTGTGTGCACATGAACGTGTGCTTCTATGTTCACAAGTGTGCATGTCAGTGAGTGTATTCTTGTACATTTGTATGTGTGAATGTCTGAGAACGTGTGTGCTCATTTATCTGTGCACATGTACATGTGTACTTGCCTGTGTGTTTGTGGGTGGACGTGCTGGGGGGCTCTGCTGAGTCAGCCCTGGTGCTGGGCAGGCTGCATTGCCAGCCAGGCTGCGGCCTCCCCACAGTTGCATAAACACTGGTCCCAGCTCCCGCCTCAAGCAGGGTGGTCCAGTGTGGCCCTGTTGCTGGTAGGAAGGGATATAAATGGGAGAAGGGTTTGTCCTCCCATCAGCCTGGCTCCCTCCGGCCTCAGGTGTCAGGTCACGTGCACCACAAGGCAGGGGTCTGCTCTGGGCTTTCCCTGCCTTATGTCCCTCGTCTGGCCTGAGCTGGGACTCTGAGTCCTTAGGTGGCATAAGAGCTGCCTCTCCAGTTCTGATTCAGGCTGAACCAGAGGGTTGGCCGAGGGCAGGGCTCAGCATTAGGACTCCAGACAGGGCCAGATGGTCCCCATGAAGCTGTGGAACTTCGCTCAGAAGGTCCAGTGACAGCGAAAAGCCAAGAGTCCAATGGGGCCATTGGAACTCACATGTTTAGGAGCTAGAACTTGAATCCAAAGGACAGATAATTAGAGAAGCTGGGCCTGTGATGTCTCCCTGCTCTGATGTCCTACAGGGCCACCCATGGCTCTTGGCAATCTTCCACATCCTGTGTTCTCTCTTTCAGACACCATTCCCAGGGACTTTAGGGACACCAGAGGGACATGGATAAGGTCACATAGTCACATGAAGCAGAGGTACAGGAAGGCCAGAATTCAGGCGGAAGAAGAGTGAAGTCAGGGTCTTGAAGAAGCTAAGCATTTTATGAACATTTTAAGGGGCTATGGAAGGAAGGAGCTTGGGCTGCCGGCATGAGAAATTGGACTGTGGGGCTCAAAGCAGTCAGCCACGGGG
>CABHPR010134737.1:18530-34100 GCA_902168415.1 Peromyscus melanophrys | reverse complement strand
TGGCCACGCGGCCAGCCGGCCTGCTAACGCTGGCGATGTGGGTTGCAGGACTCCGGGGAAGAGGTCTTTGCGTGCGTCGGCCCTGACTTGGCAGATGCTGCAAAGGAGTTCTTTGACTGCCCCCTGTGCATAGCTCCTGGCCCTACTCTGATGACCTTGGCCCAGCCGCTGCCTAGCCAGGGCACCCGCCGTGGGTCCAAGTGGAGTTCTTACCCCTTAGAGGCGGCGAGCACCTCGAAAGAGAACGGAATTCCCAGTAGTGCCCACCTTATCCAGCCCCCCAAATCACCGTGTTTTATGAGCAGGAAATGGCTTTTCTTTCAAGTAGCTTGTGTTTTTTCTAAAACATTGTTTAGGGTGGAATTGAACTGACAATTGGGGGACTCCGAGAGCTTTGAGATTTGTATCCTAACCCTACCCCTTTGCAGTTTAGGATATCCGATCAGGTCCACTTCCCAGCTCTCAGTGGCTCTGTTGTAAAATGAAGGAACCATTTATTCCAGGTGGTTTCAAATTTCACTGTCATTGGGTTCGATAAATATTTACTGACTTCGTGCTCCGGGGGCCTGCAAACTTCTTAGAAAGGTCTGCCAATAAACCAGGCTAACACGCACCTGTCCTCCCGGAATTGACACTGTAAGGTGGGGAAAGACACAGTAAGCACGAGAAACACATGCTGGCTGGTGGTAGTCACTACACGAGGTAGTGAAGAAGACAAGATTAGCTGGAATGGGAGAAGTTCTGGGACTGGGTCTAGAAATCTGAGAACCTTAAGACTGCAGGCCTTCCCAGGAGTCCCACGCTCACCTATAGCCCTAACCACCCGGAAGACTGGCCATCTCCAAAAGGACTAAAGGACAGGTAGTCTCCTGGATGGAGGGCAAGGCTTCCTGAAGACCCTTGGAGGCCAGGCTTTGGTATTATGATCCTCAGGAATACTGGAAGAAGTACTGATAGCAATCTGATGTCCAGCTCCAACTCCAGTCACTGGCCTGAACGCCTGGGACAGCTCTCTACACTTCTCTCAGTGCCCCTCTGTCAGAGGAAAATTAAGGGCAACTAATGCCTGACGGAAAGGGTCAGTGGAACAGTCAAAGTGCCCCCATTATAAGGCACACACTAAGGCCAGTGCTTGAAGAGGTGCCAATGAACAAGGTTTAAAGGGACTCGAGAATTTAAGCAGGATTCTACAAAAGTGGCATCTATACCCTTAATCGGAGAGCACATCATTACACATCTCCACCAGGGTGCTCTTTTACTTATTGGTAAATACTTTCTGAAGGTGGTATTTACACTAGACCTTCTCTGGGCTCTGTCGGCATTGACATAATTGTCATTAGTGGCCATGTTTTGAGACGGAATCTCATGTAACCTAGGCTGTCCTCAAACTAACCACATGAGGGTCATGACCTCGAACTCTTTTGAGACAAGGTCTCATGTAGCTCTGGCTGTCCTAGAAATCACTCAATAGACCAGGCTGGCCTCAACTTTACAGAGATCCACCTGTCTCTGCCTCCTGAGTGCTGGGATTAAAGTCTTGTGCCACCACACCTGGCATGGAGCAGTTCTTACAGCACATAATGGGAGTTGTACCCCCATTCAACATGTAGGCATAGCAGAGTTTTGTTCAGCATATAACCAGCTGGCTTATCTGCCCAGCAATCGGTGTCAGTGCCAACAAAGCTGATCGGGCCCTGCTGGGTAGGAACTGGGGCTCTGAGATGGCTGCTTTGGCCCTGCCCGGGCCAGAGAAAGGCACTGGGGGGGAGCAGAATTTAAGAGACCTTTAAAGACTATCCTCAACTAGAGATACTTAGCCCTGAGAAAGTAAACTGAATGATTACTTCATCTTCTTGTTTTGAATACGAAGTCACTGAAGTTCAGAGAAATAAAGATGCTTATCCAAGGGCACAGGCCAGTCTATGGTAGAACAAAATCCAATTTTCCTACATTAAAATACAGAGGGCTGGAAAGCCAAGCAGTAGTAGCACACACCTTAATCCCAGCACTCAGGAGGCAGAAGCAGGCGAACCTCTAAGTTCAAGGTCAGCCTGGTCTACAGAGTGAGTTCTAGGACAGCCAGAGCTACACAGAGAAACCTTGTCTGGAAAATAAATAAATAAGAAAATGGAGGGCTGAGGCTAGAGCAAAGGCTCAGTGGTTAAGAGCACAGGCTGCTCTTTCAAAGGACCTAAGTTTGGTTCTCAGCACCCACATGGTGGCTCACAACTATCTGTAACTACAGGTCCATGGAATCAGATGTCCTCCTTGGGTACCAGACACCCATGTGGTGCACAAACATACTAGACGGCAAAGCACACATACACAAAATAAAATAGAAACTAATAATAATAATAATAATAAAAAAGCTGGGCAGTGGTGGCACACACCTTTAATCTCAGCATTTGGGAGTCAGAGGCAGGCAGATCTCTGTGAGTTCGAGGCCAGCCTGGTCTATAGAGCAATTTCCAGGACAGCCAGGACTGTTACACAAAGACACCCTATCTTGAAAATAATAATAATAATAATAATAATAATAATAATAATAATAATAATAATAAATAATGGGCAAGCTAGGGGTGGTGGCATATGCCTGTACTGCTGAGGCAAGAGGACTGCAGAGAGTTTCAGGCTAGCCTGGGCTAAAGAGAGAGTACTAGGCTAGCTGGAACTAAATAGCAAGACCCTGTCTCAAAATAAAAATTAAATACAAAATAAGAAAAAATACTGAAGGCTGGTGCTGCAACTGGGCTGTATATGGCACCATCCAAAAGGACAGCTGGGAGCTAGGAGGTGGTGCCTTTAATCCCAGCACACGGGAGGCAGAGCCAGGCAGATCTCTGTGAGTTTGAGGCCAGCCTGGGCTACAACGGAGTGAGTTCCAGGAAAGGACAGCTGGAGAAAGGAGTTGAGTTGTAATACAGGAGATGAAACTCGGATCAGGTTTTTTTCTCCCCCAGTACTGAACATTCAATGTCAGTCTCTTCTTGAATGCTTATAGCACATGCTGTACCATGATACTACTGAGTAATTCAGGCTAATGAGTCCAGTGATTTTTATTTTATTTTATTTGAAGTGCTATAAAGATTGAACTCAAGGCCTTGAGCATTCCAGGCCCAGTGTTGGACTACTGAGCCTACATCTCAGCCCAGATTTCTTTCTTTCTCAGGACCAAATAATTAATATAGGTACTTGTTTTAGAGCCGGGCATGTTACTGCATGCCTGTAACTCCAGCATTCAAGTTGTGAGACCAGGAAGATCAGGAGTTCAGGGGCAGCCTTGTCTACATATTGTATCTGAGGATAGCCTAGATTACCTATGACAAAAAAAGCAAAAGTATTTCGTGGGTCCAAATACCTTCATGCAGCTGAATATATTATATATGTTTGTTCCTGGTGCTAAGAACTTCCTGAACTGAAGCAGAATTGGGAATGAAGACCAGGTATCTGGGAGACTGGCTGATAACCCACATCCCTACTGTGGAGCTATGGAAGACTCTGGGCCCCCTCAGCCCAGGACCATTAGGCTGTCTTATTTTAGGACTAGGGACCTAGGGAATGGGTGAAAGAGGAACGACCGGCCCTGTACTTTAGCTTACAGCGCACTTGCTCATACAAGAGAGTTGGTTTTGTTTATATTTATTTATTTGGTAATTTTTTTCTTTTTTTGGGGGGGGGGTGTTCAGATAGGTTTTCTCTGTGTAGCCCTGGCTGTCTTGAAACTCGCTGCGTGGACCAGGCTGACCTCGAACTCAGAGATCTGCCTGTCTCTGCCTCCCAAGTGTTGTGATTAAAGGCATGCACCACCAGACTATTCGGTAGATTTTTGATGTATATGGTTGTCTTGCCTGTATGTATATGTGTGCCATGTATGTTCTAGTGCCTGTGGAGGCCAGAAGAGTGTGTCAGATCCTCTGGAATTTGACTGTGAGTCACCATGTATATGCCAGGAACTGAACCCAGGTCCTCTGAAAGAGCAGCAAGTGCTCTTAATTGCTGACCCATTTCTCCATCCTCAACCATATTTATAATTCTCCTGTCTCTATCTCCCAGCTCCTAGGATTATAGGCATGCACCTCCACACCTGGCCTTGGACACAGGGTTTTATTCCTCTGTGAGTTTAATTTTCCAAAGGACCTTGGGTTTGTAGAAGAAATGGCACTGCCCTCCCACTTGCCGCCGCCCCCCCCCCCCATCCCGCTCAATTCCTCTGGTAGCTCTTGGGTACAGTACTGCCTATGCCAACAGGTTGGGGGTGGGGTGGTTAAGATGGGGAGAGACCTTGGCCGGAACAAACAATGCCAGCTGGGGAGCATTTTCCATCCCCAAAGACTCACAGGCCCTCTGGCACGTGCAGTAGTGCAATGACCTCAGCTTCTGGGAAGAGGCTCAGCTGAGATCACCTCCGTGACCTGTCATGTGGGAGCGGGTGGGAAAGGATACTTTTGTCACCACACCTAATCCTCCAGCAGCTGTTTCTTAGCAGGTATGATGATGCACCCCAGTTACACGTGAAAGAGGCTCAGGGGAAGGTCGCGATGGTTTGCAGTGGAGAAGGGCTAACAGAAAGCCAGCTTTCCACACACTTGCCCCCGATTTGGCACCTGGCACCAGCCTACCTTCACCTCATCAATTCTACTTAAGCAAACTCTTTGTCCAGCCTGCATCTCTGCGGCCCTCCACAGTGCCCTCAGGACAGGTTTCATGTATCCCAGGCAGGCCTAAAACTCACATCAAAGCTGAAGGTGGACCTCCAACTTCTCATCCGCTTCTACCTCCAGAGGACCCCTTACGGTCACACAGCACCATAACCAGTTCATACTCCCTACAGTGATGCGGCTTGAACCCGGGGCTCCCTACAAACTAGGCGAGAACACTAGCCACTAAGCTCCATTGGCAACCCCAGGCTTACCTCCTGATGGGACTCCTGCTGGCCAGCCTACTGTGTGAGGTTCACCACACAGCCTCAGGCTGCCCTCTGACTGATGGACTTTGACAGGCCCCACCTCTGCTCAGCAGCTCAGTGTTCTTACCAGCACAGCTTGACCCTCGCCTCTTCCATGCCCTGCTGTCTTCCTCCCACACTCTCTACCCTCCAGCAATAGGAGATCACTCTGAGCCAACGAGGAGAAGCAAACCACACAACCAGGAAGTTCCATCTCACCTGAGTTAGAAAAGCTCTCATCAAAAAAAAAAAAAAATTAAAATAAAAAGAAATTTTAAAAAAAGCATGTTGGCAAGAAAAGGGAAGCCTTATGCACTGCCAAGGGAGTGTAAATTAGTGCCGCCACTATGGACTGCATACGATCTAGCTGTGACACTCCTGGGTATGTCTCAGGAAACGATGTCCACAGACAAGTGGGACGACTGCATACCCTTTGTGCATTACAGCACGGTTGACAGTGGCCAAGATTTAGATCAGCCTAGGTGTCCATCAACAGATGAGAGAGTGAGCGAAACCTGTGGAAACATCATGGACAATCATCCAGCCTTAAGAAGGAATGAAACGTTGCCATCTGCATGAAAACGATGAGAACAAGGCCAGTGAGCTGGAGAGTGAAGGTGCTTGCTGCCAAGCTGGTCAGCCTGAGTTTAATTCCCAGATCGCCTGTGGTGGAAGGGAAGAACAGACCCCATGCAAGCAGTTCCCTGACCTTCACACCTGTGCCCCGGGGCACATCCATCTACACATACACTCACTAAATCAGCAAAGTGAAATAAAAACAACAAAATTTAAAAAGTGCTAGAGACAGAAAAATAAGTACTAAAAGGAGAAAAGACAAGCTCACAGCAGACCAGGGATTATTAAGGAAGGAGGCAAGGTGGCAGTGAGGAGTAGAAAGATGGGCGGACCTGATATTGATTAGACAGGATATGTTCACTGTGGGCCCTGTTCATTTGTACAGTTAGGATAATGATATTAATAAAAAAGAACGGGGGTTGGGGATTTAGCTCAGTAGTGGAGCGCTTGCCTAGCAAGCGCAAGGCCCTGGGTTCAGTCCTCAGTTCTGAAAAAAAAAAAAAAAAGAATGTACAGCCAGTGAGATGGCTCAGAAGGTAAAGGTGCTTGTCACCAAGACTGATAATCTGAGTTCAATCCTGGGAACTGACTCCTGCAAGTTGTCCTCTGGCCTCCACCCATACACAGTGGCACCTCAAGAGAATGCACACGCAGGAAAAATAAGTAAATATAATTTAAAAAATAAACTATAGCAAATATGGAAAGGTAGAACACTGGGATACTCATTGTCTCCTCAGTTAACACGTATTAACTGAAAATCTAAAATGTTCCAGGGACTACTAAACCCCAGAACTAAAAATACGGTACACACATATCCCATCTTCAGGAAGCTTTCTGTTCTCTCCCCTTGGGCTCCACCTATATGACAGGGGTGTTTCTCTGTGGAGCCCTGGCTGTCCTGGAACTCACTCTGTAGACCAAGCTGGCCTCAAACCCAGAGATCTACTTGCCTCTGCCTCCTGAGTGCTGGAATTAAAGGCATGCACCACTGCTATTGGGCAAAAATTAATTTTTATTGTTTGCTTTTTAGGTTTTTTTGTTTGGTTTTTCGAGACAGGGTTTCTCTGTGTAGCCCTGGCTGTCCTGGAACTCACTATGTAGACCATTTCTTAGTTCCAAGACCTCAATAGTCCCTTCGCTTCCTCAATCTTTAGCGTTTCAGATATAAACTGAAGGGAAAAAAAAAAGCTGCGCATGGAAGTGTATGCCCTGAATTCAAGCCCTTGGGAGGCAGAGGCAGGCAGATTTCTGTAGGTTCATTTACATAGTGAGTTAGGGAGACTCTGTTTCAAAGGGGGCAGGGAGGGGGGAAAAAAACTAAATCACTTGATAAAATTCCTTCCGCCTTTGAAAAGATAAAATGAATCAGTGTTTATGATTTTCCCAGTCCAGCAGGTTCCTTGGCTCCCTCTGCCTCAGTTTTCTTGTGAAACATTTGATAATAGCCTCTGTCTGGAGGGTTACCATAAAGAATAGGCAGTCAAAGAACAGGAAGACTTGGTGTAGTGTTTAAGTAAATGTCCACTGGTACTGGCCTCACAGGCATGTCTTTTTATTTTTTGTCTTGGTTCTGGGGGTGGAACCCAGGACCTTGTACATGCTACACACACGCTCTGCCTCCCAGCTGCACACCAGGCCCCACACAATAGTTTCATTTTGGAGATATTTTTATAATTTTTTTTCTATTCCAGTTTCTCTGTGTAACAGCCCTGGCTGTCCTGGAACTCACTTTGTAGACCAGGCTGGCCTCAAATTCAGAGAGATCTGCCTGCCTCTGCCTCCCGAGTGCTGAGATTAAAGGCATGTGCCACCTCCACCGGGCAGTTTTAAAATCTCTTTTAAAAGTTACATTTACCAGCAGTTAAAATCTCTCACTGCTCTTGCAGAGGACCTGAGTTTGGTTCCCAGCACTCAGATTGTGTGGATTACCACCACCTATCACTCCAGTTCCAGGGGATCCAAAGTCCTCTTCCAGCTTTCTCAGGCAACTGTACACACGTGGTCTATACTCACACAGACAGGCACACATATGCATAAATAAAAGTAAGTCTTAAAAAACAAAATGAGCCGGGCGGCAGTGGCGCATTCCTTTAATCCCAGCACTCGGGAGGCAGAGCCGGGAGGATCTCTGTGAGTTCAAGGCCAGCCTGGTCTACAGACTGAGATCCAGGACAGGCTCCAAAACTACACAGAGAAACCCTGTCTCGAAAAACAAAACAAAACAAAAAAGAATTATAGTATTTGTGTGTGTGTGTGTGTGTGTGTGTGTGTGTTACTGTATGGCCATATGCACCACACTGTGTGTGTGGAAGTGCAGAGGACAACCTGCAGGAGTCAGTTCTCTTCTTCCATCACGTGGGTCCTGGGAATGAAACTCAAGTCATGAAGCTTGTCAGCAAGCATCTTTACCTGCTGAGCCACTTGCCAACCAGTATTTTTTTTTAATTGAATTTAAATATGGAACCATGGGTCTAGCACATAGTGACCCTTTGGTCTTGCTCTCCTCTCATGTGACTCTAGCCCATTGCCCTCATTCAGATCCCTTGATGACCCCATCCCTTTAGTCATGAGGTGCAGACAAGTCCTTGGAGACTGAAGTGGGGGTGGTGAGGACTCCAGGAGACAAGGACAGGAAAGAGGCAGGCTGGGAAGCCTTCTTGAAAGTGGCTAGACTTGAGAGAGAATTTGAAATGGTGGAGGATTTGTTCTAACTTAAAGGGAGTCCAGGGAAGGGGGCAGCTGGCTCCAGACCTTGGCATCCTTGAGCGATGTCTCTGAGTTTCCCTGACAAGGCTTCCTAGGCCTTTGTCTTGGTAGAGATGAGGAAAGACATGAGCTGCCCTTTATCTTGGATGAGCTGTGCTGTCCAGGAGATCCAGTCAGCATACATGGTCAGTGTCAGTTTGTGAACAGACTGAGTGATTATCATCTTCCTCCTCAAGATTCTCAGTGTGTCAGGGGGAGGCTGTGGAGGAGGTACAGTCACAGCCCCAAGTATGATGGGGGGCCCCTACGTCAATCACAGGAACGGGACTGTGAGCCAGAGGCTGGGAAAGGGCACTTTTATGTTAAGGGCGGAGTCTAATAACACAGAATGTGGAGAATCATAAAGATATAGTCCATCTTCGGACCGTCTGGAGAAACTCGGGGTGAACAAGGAGGAGATAGATAGCTCAGCAGTACAGCGCTTGCCTAGCATGCACGAATCCCTGGATTAACGCCTCAGTACCGCAAAATACATAAATTAATTAAATAAAAATGTTAAATGAGCCTATTGTTGTAGGAGGTCCCGGAACCTTTAACACCCATGGCAACTGCTTAGAAGTAGTGACTGCAGCATCTCCCAAAGCCATATACCTTATGACAGGTTTCCTGTGTTCCTTGGAACCTGCTTTGGGAATCACTGGCTCAGGTTCTCACTCAGCCTTCCCTCTGCAGAGAGCTCTGCATTTCTCTTTATTTCCTGTTGCTGCTTCTAGTGAAATCTAGAAAAAGTCCCTTTTCTTCACCTGAACTTCAACCTACATATTCTAGAAGTTTCCATTCTTCCTAGCAGTCTATTTTTTTTAAAGATATATTTATTGTAGGTGGATACATGTTTTTGACTGTGTATATGTCTGTGTACCACATGTGTGCCTGGTGTCTGAGACATTAGAAATGTTGGCGTTACAGAGCGTTGTGAGCCACCATGTGGGTGCTGGAAACTGAACCCAGGACCTCTGGAAGAACAACCAGTGCTTTTTTTTTTTTTTTTTTTTTTTTTTGGTTTTTTTGAGACAGGGTTTCTCTGTGTAGTTTTGGTGCCTGTTCTGGATCTCACTCTGTAGCCCAGGCTGGCCTTGAACTCACAGAGATCCGCCTGGCTCTGCCTCCTGAGTGCTGGGATCAAAGGCGTGCACCACCACCGTCTGGCATACAACCAGTACTCTTAACTGCTGAGCCATCTCTCCCTTTTTTAAAAAACTTGGAAGGGCAGTGGTGGCACACACGCCTTTAATCCCGGCACTCAGGAGGTAGAGGCAGACAGATCTCTGTGAGTTTGAGGCCAGCCTGGTCTACAGAGTTCCAGGACACCCAAGGCTATGCAGAAAAACTGTCTCCAAAAAAAAAAAAAGAAAAAAAGAAAACAAACAAACAACAACAACAAAATCCTAGTCTGTGCTAGGTTACCACTAAGCTATGTCCCAGCCCTACTATTTTATTTATTTACTTTGTGGAGCATGCGTGTGTGTGTGTGTGTGTGTGTGTGTGTGTGTGTGTGTGTGTGTGCGCGCGCGCGTGCATTCATCTTTTGTGATGTGTGTGTGTGGAAACAGAATAGCATTCATGACTTTGTTCTCTCCTTCCTTTACATGCTTATTGAACTCAGGTCCTTGGGTTTGGTGGCTGCTATCTTGCAGACCCTGAATAGCCGTTTCCAGCGAATGTTACACCTGTGGCATCCGATAATTAAGGGGAATATAGGGCTAAATAGCATTAAGCATGGCTCTGACGTAGAGTGCAGCACTTTACCATTCATGGTGATGACCTTTGATCCCAGTGATGGGAGGGGAGCTTGTGGTGAGCTGTAGGCCACCTGAGAGCCTGCGCCTGTGAATAGCATGAGGTAACAGAGCTTGCACATTCCAGGGTACTTGGATCTCTGTGTCCACCCCAGATACATGAAGAAAGAAGGAACTGCCAGTGAATGTGAGTGGCCTGATTACCACTTGAGTAAAGTACACAGAGACCTGCTTACAAAAGCAGGGTGGAGGCAGGATCATTTGCATGAGTAGCTGGGACTGGTAGACCACTGTTATTTCCTTCAATCGATTCTCCTCTTCCTCTCCCTCCTCCCTCTCCCCTCCTCCTCCCTCTTCCTCCTCTCCCCTTCCTGCCTTCCATTTCCACTCTTCCTTCTGTCCTGTTTTTTGGACACAGAGCAATGCTATCTAATCCTGGCTAGTTTTGAATTCACAGTGATCCTCCTGCCTCATCCTCCCAAGTTCCCAGTTTACATGTCTTGGGGAAAAAAAAGTCCCTCTAACAGCCTCCTGTTATAAGAACTGACTCCAGGATCTGGGCTTGGGGCCACAAGCCTGGAATCCCAGCACTTAGACGGTGAAGGCAGGAAGACCAGAAGCTTAGCTCATCATCAGCTACACATCAGGTTTGAGGCCAACCTGGGCTCCACCAGACCTTGTCTCACAACAAACGACCACAACAAACAGATCTCTCACAAACTGCACCCAGCTCTAGACTCCCTCTCCCGAGGCTGATCCCTGCCAGTCAAGTTCCAGGAGACGCACTCCAGCTTGTCCTTACTCCCGGTGCCCTACCCTTCAGCCCTCAGCTTCAACCGCTCCTCTCAGACAGACCTCCCTAGACTGGCTTGGCTGACAGGTTCCTTGTTCTTCATAGCTGGATCACAATGCAACTTTGTGTGACTTCCTACCATGGACTCCTCTGCCACGGATGCGCTATGCTTCCCTTGGCATCCCAAGTGCCAAGCTGGGCAAAGTCAGTCGTCAGTAAATGTACTGAATGAATGCTATGTGGCCTCACGTCTCTGGGCCTCTGGGCCTCCATAAATGAAATGACCTGGTTAAAGTCCATGTTGCTGAGCGTGCAGGGTTCTCTGCTGCCCCTGAGATGAAGACCTGGGCCTCAGGGGCACAAACACTCAAGGCACGTTGCATTTCTGAAGCATTGGCTCGGTACCCTGTCATTTAGCACTCTGCCATTCCCTTTCTTAGTTCTCGGGTAAGGGCACCTGCCTCACCCTCCTTACACTCCCCCCTCCCTGAACCCAGTGCCGAAGAGGAAGCGTGTGCAGTGGGGTGGGATGGGAAGGATGCCTTGGAAGCCCCAGGGCAGGTGTCTGTCACCATCTTCAATTGAAAGGCTGCAATCTTTTTCGTTGTTGCTGTTTTTTGAGACAGGATCTTACTTTGTAGCTAGCCTGGACCTCACTATGTAGACCAGGCTAGCCTTGAACTCACAGAGATTAGTGCTGGGATCAAAGGTACGTACCACCACATCCAGCTAAGGCTAGACTCTTGAAGAGAAGTCATCAAATCCTGTCATCTCTAGGTCAGAAGGGACCTTTGGGTCCTTGGCCTCCTTTGGGTCACTTGGTCTAGTCCTCTGCCTTAAACCTAACTGCCTATAAATACTCTTGCCTCTGCGCAAAGTGCTAGACATGGGCCTTGTAGCCTATCATTTGCCTGTCTGCTTTCCTTGGAAAGATTTTCATCAGTGGTGTAGTGTACAGAGAGGCAGGGCAGTGTAGGGATGAAGATCCCGGGTCTAGGTATGCAGCCTGGCTGCCTAGGTAGGATTCCAACTCTGCAGGCTGACATACTGTGTACGCTGGAGCCAATGGAAAGACTTAGACCTCTCTGTGCCTCTGCTTCCTGACTGTCAGAGATCTGGCCACTGGGACACTACGTAGTGTTTACATACAGAGGGAGAGGGAATGTCTCCCCTGATAGATGCTGCCTGTGGAAGGCTGCCCTTGCTTAGAAGGTCTTGAATTCAGATGTTTTCTGGATTGGTTGGTTGGTTGGTTGGTTGGTTGGTTGGTTGGTTGATTAACTAAAGAGAAAGTGGGGCCCAGCCCAAAGAACCCAGAGCTAGGGTTTGGGCATTGGGGTGGGAGCACTCAACCTGTACACGTCTTCACTTCCTCTTTTAGAGCGTCAAGTATCTCATCTGAATGGCGGGGCAAGCGAGAGCAATCCTGTCTGCTTCCTGCACAAAGCCAGTACGTAGATCTAGTGCAAAATGGACAGGAAGGCTTTGGAAATGAACAATACCATATTCATGCAAGGGCTGCCTTCCCTCTGTGAAGCCCTGGCTTTGCGAGCACATCACACTAGCCTGAGACAACCAAACAGCCATTCTGGGGCTGGCCAGGTGGCTCAGCAGGTAAGAAAGGGACTTCCCCCCAACCCTGAGGACCAGAGTTTGATATCCGTGGGACCCACATCAAGGAGGGAGAGAACTGACTCCCATAAGTTCTACTCTGACCTCCACATGTGAGCATGGCACATGCACATGCCCACCCCCTCCAAAAAATACAGAAATGTGTGTAGCTCCAACTGCCTGATCTCACTGTGTAGACCAGACAGGCCTTGCATTCATAGAGATCCACCTGCCTCTGCCTCCTTAGGGCAGGGGTGTGCGTCACCATGCCCCATCCTGCTTTGAATAAGCCTACAGGGAACAGGTCTTGGTTTGGCTCCTGTCTGCCATCTTTGCTTATTGATTTTTTTTTTGTTCAGGAATTTGTTGGCAGGATCTAGGTGAGATGACGTCACTCTGCACAGGTCAGGAGGATGCTGGGGCTCCAGTCATTTCAGGGTCTCACATGACCTTTGTTCAATACCTGTCCCGTCATGTGGACCCACTGCTGGAGGATCCCTGCTGTCAGCCTTCAAACTGAAGGTTACCTTTTTTTTTTTTAACATTAATTTTGGGGGCTGGAGAGATGGCTCAGCAATTAAGAGTACTGGTGGCTCTCTTCCAGAGGACCTGGGTTTGATTCCCAGCACATAACACGGCAGGTCACCGCCCTCTGTGACTCCACTTCCATGAGCTAGGATGTAGTCTTCTGGTCTCCACTGCTATCAGGTTGCACAAGGTACAGACACACACCCATGCAGACATAACACCATACACATAAAAATAAAATAAATGAGGCCCTGGGTTCCATCCCCAGCATCCCATAAAGCAAGCATTGTAGTACACCCCTGTAATTTTAACACTTGAGAGGTTGTAGCAAGAGTTCAGAAGTTCGCCGGACAGTAGTGGCGCACGCCTTTAATCCCAGCACTCGGGAGGCAGAGCCAGGCAGATCTCTGTGAGTTTGAGGCCAGCCTGGGCTACCAAGTAGTCTCAGGCAAGGCGCAAAGCTACACAGAGAAACCCTGTCTTGAAAAACCAAAAAAAAAAAAAAAAAAAAAAAGAGTTCAGAAGTTCAAGGCCAGCCTGGGTTACAGGAGACTCTCTCACTTTTTCTTTCTTCATTTATTTTATTTTATTTTTTTAATTTTTGAGACATGGTTTCTCTGTGTAGCCTTGGCTCTTTTAGAACTTGCTCTGTAGATCAGACTGGCCCTCAAACTCACAGAGATCCGCCTGCCTCTGCCTCCCCAGTGCTGGGATTAAAGGCGAGCGCCACCACAGCTCAGCTGAGACTGTTTCAAAACTATAACAACAGCAGCAACAACAAAGGACAACAAAATCCATGTGCCTTTTTCCCCCATTGAAAAGCAGTTGGTTACAATGTAGCCTCATTTGTGAGATCAAGTCTTTGTCATCTTCTTTCAGTTCAAATGCTTATGAGTCATTCTCTCCGGAATACCTTAGAAGGTATGATGGCTGTTTAGGAGTGACAGCTAGTTTTGTTCATCTGTGTTCTTTTCTGAACAAGTATCTTGCTACTTATTGAAATAGCTACAAAACTTTCCCACCCCGCCTCCAGCCTGTCTCAATAGCCATAAAATTGAATAAGCAGAGTTTACATTTTTGAGGTTTTCTTTTGTATTTAATTGAAAACTTATTCCTAAGGGCCCATGTTAAGATTATAATGAAGCCAGATGTGGTGTTGCACACCTTTGATCCCAGCATTTAAGAGGCAGAGGCAGACAGATATCTCTGTGAGGCCAACCTGGTCTATGTAGTGAGTTCTAGGACAGCCAGCGCTACAATGGTGAAATAATGTCTTGAAAAAAACAAAACAAGCTTATAAGGGTATGGGCTGGTGAGATGGCCAACCTGATGACCTGTGTTCCAGCCCTGGGACCCACATAATGGAAGGAGAGAACAGACTCCTGTAAGTTTTCCTTTGACCTCAACTCATGGACCAAGGCCACTTACAATAAATAAAATTGATTTATTTTAAGTTGGTTTAAATTTATTGAAACTTGTTACAGAAGATAAAAGTCTCACTGTTTGGGGTCATAAGATTATAGAAATCTAAAAAAAATTTTGTTTGTTTTTTGTTTTTTTTGTTTTTCAAGACAGGGTTTCTCTGTGTAGCTTTGCACCTTGCCTGGAACTCGCTTTGGAGACCAGGCTGGCCTCGAACTCACAGAGATCTGCCTGGCTCTGCCTCCCTAGTGCTGGGATTAAAGGCGTGCGCCACCACCGCCCAGCGAAATCTAAAATTTTTAAAGAGATCATAAAGGTAGTATTTCCTTATGTAGGATAACACAATTGTGCTACCCATGAATCAGCTCATATGATAATTCTTCGAGGTAATTACTAGTATTAAACCTTTTATCATTTGAGGGGTTTTCAGGGATGACTCAGTTGGTTAAACACCTGCCATGCAAACATGAGGACCTGAATTCTGATCCCCAGCACCCAGGTAAAACACCAGCCATGGCCTTGTGTGTCTGCAACTCTAGTACTGGAGTGGGGTGGAGACAGGAAGTCTCAAACCCAGGACAAACAGCTGAGGTGCCTGTTTAACATATCAAAGCTGGACCTGGCTGCCAGGTTCTCCCAGAGTCCCTCAGTCCTTACTTGTTACAGGGTATGGCTTGCATACCCCAGCACCCTCTACCTTGAACTCTCCAGCCCAGGGGCAGGGCTGCCCTTCCCCAGAGGCTCTTCCTTATATAATCCAGACATTTTGGGTACCCTTCCCTTTTGGACCTTTGGCCTCCTGGCTGCAGCACCTGGTTCCCCTCTCTTTCCTCTCTCTTCCCCACCCCACATGGCCCAGCTCAGTGTGGTCATGTCCACTCTGGACTCTCCCAGATGTCTCTACCTCTAACTATGCTCTCTCACATAGCTACAATAAACTTTCTTCTCCACCATACCTCAGAGCAGTCACGTCCTTTCCTTTCCTTTTTATTTCTTCTTTTCACTCAGGATGATCCCTAGATCGAACTCCAAGTTCAGTGAGAGACCTTGCCTCAAAGAAATAATGTGGAGAGTAACCAAGGAAGTACAAGACATCAATCTCTGGCTTTCATACACATGCACACACATGTGCACCCCCTTACATGTACACACACACACACACACACACACACACACACACACACACACACACA
>CABHPR010134737.1:1471-16103 GCA_902168415.1 Peromyscus melanophrys | reverse complement strand
TCTCTCTCTCTCTCTCTCTCTCTCTCTCTCTCTCTCTCTCTCTCTCTCTCCCTCCCTCCCTCCCTCCCTCCCTCCCTACCTCCTTCTCTCTCTCTCAGACAGGGGTCTTCACATAAAGCCCTGAACTCACAGAGATCCGCTTGCCTCTCCTCTTGAATGCTGGGATTAAAGGTGAGTACTACTGTGCCCTGGTATTTTTTCCATTAATCCCCACACTGACACTTTTTGAAGATTCCATGAGTGCACTAGATTCCTCTCATGTAAGCTGCTTGGAAGCATTTCCTAAATGGCAGTCGGCTTCTTGTTTAAACACTTTCAACAGCAGCTTCCACAACAAGAATGGAGACTGCAATCTGGGTTCAAATTTTTGCCGCTCTAAAGAAAATGGAGCGTTGTTGGACGGGTGGTGGTGGTGGTGGTGGTGGTGGTGGTGGTGGTGGTGGTGGTGGTGGTGTGGCACACACCTTTAATCCCAGCACTTGGGAGGCAGAGGCAGGAGGATCTCTGAGTTCTGGGGCAGCCTGTTCTACAGAGTGAGTTCTTGGACAGCCAGGGCTACACAGAGAAATCCTGTCTCTAACAACAAAACAAAACAAAACAGAAAAAAAGAAAGTAAATGTCTGTGGGACAGAAAAGAGGGATCGGATATTTGAGAAATCCTTCATAGGCAAGGTACTAAGATCCTACAGAAACATGATTTGTATAGGGGTGCGCAGAAGGAATACTATGACCAGCTAACGATGTGGCTCAGGGGGTCAAGGGCCTGCCTAGCACAAACAAAGCCCTGGGTTCAATCCCCTGGTACCACTTAAGGCAGACATAGTGGTACACACCTATACCTCAGCACTCAGGAGGGGGAAGTGGGAGGATCAGAAGCTTAAGGTCATTCTGAATTTGAGTTCCAAGTCAGCTCAGGCTACATAATACCTTGTCTAAAAATGTTAAAACAGACTGATCTTAGGTGCACACACTTAATCCCAGAACTCAGGAGACAGAGGCAGGCAGAGCTCTTTGAGTTAAAGGCCAGCCTCTTCTATATTGAGAGGTCCAGGGGCGCCAAAGCAGTGTAGTAAGACCCTGACTTCATCATCATCATCATCATCATCATCATCATCATCATCATCATCGAAAAGAAGTAAGTCTTTGGCAGACTGCACAATCGAGTTCTGCTAAGGCTGCTTGAAGGGAAGTGGCATTTGAGTGAGACTCTGGAGATCAATAGGATTAAATGTTTCTTTTGACTATCATAAAGAGTACAAAGTCCTGACGCAATTATTGGGAGACACAGAATGTCAAGAGGAAAAGTCACTCCTGTTTTCTTTATCCATCAACCATATTAATATATGTTTTTTTCTTCATCTGATGTCTTTCATTCCAAGAACAGACATATCTGTTGATTTTTTTTAAATTCTTTTACACAATGCACCACCGTGTCCAGTTTTATATTTTGTTTTTTTAACACTATTTTATTTATTTATTATTTATTTACTTTATTGATGTTTTGCTTATGTGTATATCTGCATGAGGGTGTCAGATTCCCTGGAACTGGAGTTACAGACAGTTGTGAGCTGCATATGGGTGCTGGGAATTGAACCCAGGTCCTCTGGAAGAGCAGCTAGCGTTCTTAATTGCTGAGCCATCTCCCCAGCCCCTATATGTTTCAATTTTTCACCTCTTTTTTTGTTGTTGATGTATTGTTTTGAGATAGGGTTTCTCTGTGTAGCCCTGTCTGCCCTATGAATTCCTACTGTAAAGCAGGCTGGCCTGGAACTCGGAGATCTGTCTTCCTCTGCCTCTTGAGTGCTGGGATTAAGGGTGTGAGCCACCACTGCCGTACGTTTCGATTTTTTAAAAGATCTTATTGTATCATGACAATGACCCATAGCTCAGTAATTCTACTACTGGGAATAGCCAAGAGAAATGCACACATGTTCACAGAGAGGCACATGTGAGCAGAAGGTCTAGCAAAAGGGGAGGCTTCCTGGTTATAGCGCCTACCTGTGTGGGTAGTTCTCCTATACCTATGTCCTGTGGAGCAGGTGCTTTCTCTAGCGTCATCTTCCAAGAGCACTGTGACCAGTGGCAGTGGGCCGCCAAGCACTTTCCCATGAGTCCCTCCAAAGCGGGGTGGTATAGCTATGTATCCATTGAGTCATCTCTATGAGACTGGCTGTCCTTGGCACCCGAGTGGACACCCTTGTAGCAATTTTCAAGAGATGCTTTCTTCCAGGTTCCACTGGCCTGGCAGTGTGCCATGGCAACCCCTTCTGCTCTTTAAGAGAAACACAAACAGGAGCTATTCAGAAAAATCTAGATCCTAGTTCCGGGGTATGGCTCCTTGGACAGATTCTGTGTCAGCACTATGGCTAGAAACTGACTCCTTTTTTTTTGGTTTTTCAAGACAGGGTTTCTCTATGTAGCTTTGTGTCTTTCCTGGCTCTTGCTCTGTAGACCAGGCTGGCCTCGAACTCACAGAGATCCGCCTGCCTCTGCCTCCCGAGTGCTGGGATTAAAGGCGTGCGCCACCACCGCTTGCAGTTCCTGTGTTTTGCAGGGTTCTCTTGACTTTGTGTAGGCCAGCTCTCCACTATTCCAGTCCAGCTGTGATTGATACCTTTTTGCTTATTGCTTTAAGGAGTTGTTTTTATGTTTAAGTCTGTTCATATGTGTGGGTATATGTGTGTGAGTGACGGTGTCCATGGAGGCCAGAGATGTCCCTAGAGCTGGAGTTACAGGTTCAGTGAACCACTGAACCGTCTCTCCAGCCCATTTTTTAAATTTTTTTTTATTACAATTGTTTATTTGTTTGCTTGCTTGCTTGCTGCATCATGCGTGTGGAGGTCAGAGGACGACTTGGGAAAGTCAGTTCTCTCCTTCCACCCCATGGGTTCCAGGGATTGAATTCAGGTTGTCAGGCTTGGTGACAAGCACTTTTAAAGACCTGCTGAGACATGTAGACAGACTTAATTGTTGTTTAGACAAGACTTTTCGTAGCCCAGGCTAGCCTCTAATTCACTATGCTACAAGGATGGCCTTGAACCTTTGTTCCTCTGGCCTCCACCTCCTAAATGCTGGAATCACAGATGTGAACCACCATGTCTAGATTTTTTTCAAGAGAGGGTTGCGTAGCCCTGACTGTCCTGGAACTTGCTCTGTAGACCAGGCTGGCCTTGAACTCACAGAGATCCACCTTCCTCTGCTTCCTGAGTGCTGGGATTAAAGGCATGCACTACCACCACTCAGCTCCAGATAGTTCTTTATGTCAGATTTTCCCTGCTCAAAGGACTATGGGGTTTCTCTCTCTCTCTGAGTTGGATGCAGAGAGATGGATCTGTATATCTGGTGTTTGGTGATGACTCTATGGACTCTATGCCGGGCCTTTTCCAACATCTCCAGCAGGACAGGCTCAATTTGGTTACCAAGCAACTGAGTAATTACAGGGGTCTGTATTAGTTATCTTCTGTTGCTGTGAGAAATCACCATGACCAGGGCAACTTGTATTTGGTTTTATTTGGGCTTATGGTTCCAGATGGCTAGGAGTCCATCACCATCACAGTGGAGAAGCATGGCAGCAGGCAGGCAGGCATGAAACTGGAGCAGCAGCTGACATCTTAAACCACAAACACCAGAGAAAGTGCACAGGGAATGGCACGGGGGGGGGGGGGGGGGGTATCTCAGAGCCTGCCCCAGTGACACACCTCTTCCATCGAGGCCACACCTCCAACCCAAAGAGCACCACCAACTGGGGACAAAGAATTCAAATGCCTGAAACTACAGGAGACAATGTCGTTCAAACCACCACAGGGAACCACTGAAAATCCAAGGCAGCCTGAAGCCCAGGCTTAGATGTCAAAACACCACTTCCAGCGGGGCTTGGCGGCCCACACCTGTAATCTTAGCACTCATGAGGCTGAGACAGGAGAATCACACAGCCAAGGCCTGCCTGGGCTTCAGTAATTAGCCCACCAACCAAGACTGTTTCAAGATAAAACAGGGTAACATCACTTCAACCAGTATCTGCTGATCGACGTAAGCTACAGGGCCAACCAAAATCCAGAGAGGAACAACAGACTCACCCCTTCGCGGCAGGAGTCACCCCTTACCATAGTAGCAGACTGCTTATGAGACATAGTCTTGACCTTCGTCCAGAGGCGCCAAGTCAAAGTATATGGATAGGATGGATGGATGTGAGAATCTGAACTCCAGTGCCCCTTTCTCCATAAGCCCTCAGTTAGTCTACAGTATCCCAGCCTGAGAACTGGTGACCCGGGGGCTCAGGCCACGTATCCTCCCTTGCCCTCTGGCCCCCATTATCGCTCAGAAGCTCTTATTGTCACCTTGGAGTTTCTGTGTTTCAGCACCTAAGGCCTTTGCTTGGTTTCATTTTCATTTATTCTATTGAGGAGAGTAATTCCTTTTTTTTCGAGACAAGGTTTCTCTGTCCTGGAACTTACTCTGTAGACCAGGCTGGCCTTGAACTCACAGAGATCTGCCTGCCTCTATCTCCTGGGATTAAAAGCATTCACCATCACTGCCTGGATAGTAATTTTTTTAAAAAATTTATTTATTTTATGGTCACTGGTGTTTTGCTTGCATGTATGTCTTGTGAGGGTGTCAGATCTTGGAGTTATAGACAGTTGTGAGCTGCCATGTGGGCGCTGGGAATTGAACCCGGGTCCTTTGGAAGAGCAGCCAGTGCTCTATAACCACTGAGCCATCTCTCCACCCCACCCCCACCCCGGCTAGCAATTCTTAATGGTTAACTATTAACAGACATTGCCTCTAGCTGGGCGTGGAGGTGATGGTCAGAGCACTGGGTGGGGTGCTGAGGCAGAAGGATTGTGAGTTCAAGACCAACATGGGATATATAGTAAAGTCCTGTCCCCAAAACAGGTTTGTTCCTTCGTTTTTTCCCCTCTTTATTTGGTTTATCTCTAGATTTCTCCATTCTTCCTCCCTGTGGGTTCAGAGACATTTAGACTTCTTTTCTGCAAGTGCTGGGATTAAAGGCGTGTGCCACCACAGCCTGGATAAAAAAATAAAATAAAATAAAAATAAACTTAAAAAGTTTTTATACAAAGGTTTAGATGTACCAGGCATGGTGGCACAACCTTTTAACACCAGCACTGGGAGTTTGAGGCCAGCCTGGTCTACAAAGCGAATTCCAGAACAGTCAGGGTTGCCCAGGGCAACCCTGTCTAGGGGCAGGTAGATTTAGACGCAAGCCCAAAGCTGGCTTTCTTTGGACTCTGGGTTTAGCTCCCCCATGCCAGGGACTTGGGTGGAGACCATCAGGGGAAGGAGACTTGGGTGTTCAGGCATGCTCCTTGAAGTCATCACTGCTGAATCTCCCTCCACCCTGACTGTGGAGAGGCCTTCAGCAGGAGGGATGCAGGCAGGAAGGCCCTAAGAGGGTCCCTAAGTGGTAAGTACTACCCCACACTTCCCCTCCAGTCCTGAGATTATCATCCAGACTGGAGCTGGTATTTTGTGATGCTTCATTTTGAGTTTTTTGGAGACTGGGTGTCCTGTAGTCCAGACTAGCTCTGAACTCCTAATACCGCTGCCTCCACCTCTGAATGATGTGATTATAAGCATGCACTTTTACACTGGTCAAGGTATCTTGTGCCATGCCTGAAGGGAACCATGAATCCTTTCCTGAATGAAGGACAAGGTGGTGAGGTCTCACTCGGGGCTGTGGCACCTCCGCACGCACTCATGCACGCACGCAGGCACGCACGCAGGCACGCACACACACCGGGCAGCAAACTGCAGTAAGGACCTTGTTTGCCGTATTAATCCGCGTGCATGCAGATCCAGTTCCTCTGCCGAGCACTTTATACACACTGCCTCCCCTTCTCCCCAGCAGCTCTGTCTGGAATAGCATCGACCATTGATGCTAGAGCCCGTGCTTCTTGTTTGTTTCCAGATCGGGTCTCACAATGTAGCCCTTGTCCGGGCTGGAACTTGCTATGTAGACCAGGCTGGCCTCCAACACACAGAGATGTACTCTCCCTGTCTCCTGAGGGCTGATACTAAAGGCATGTATCAACATGCCCAGCTGACACAGGGTCTCGAACTCCATATGAAGTTGAAAACGACCCCGAAATCCTGGTCTTCCTGCCTCCATCTCCCAAGCTTGGATAACAGGCCTGCACCATCACACCCAGCCAGATCACTGATCTCTTAGTGGGTCTTTGTGAGGGGGCTTTCAGCTGTCTTCTCTGGGTCCCTTATCTAGAACTAGAAAATGACTTCCTCTGTCTACAACTACAGATAAGAGTGAAAGAAGTTTACAAATTATCAACTTCTGAAGACTTTTAGATAGGAAAGAGGAAGACAGCTTCCTTGCACTGAAAACACAAAACACATACAAGCCCCACAAGCATCTTCTATTTCCAGGACATCAGAAGATATTAGAGAACTACAAAAGAGGTTGAGCATGGAGGTTCAGGTCTGTAACCCCAGGACAAGGGAGGCAGAAGCAGACGTTGGAAGCCAGTCTGAATAATTGAACGCTGTCTCAAAGTGACAGCCTGGAGAAATGGTTCAACCATTAAGAGCACTGGCTGCTCTTCCAGAGGACCCAGGTTCAGTTCCCAGTTCTTTTATAACTATCTGTAACTCTAGTTCCAGAGTATCCAGTACCCTATCCTGGTCTTCATGGGCACCAAGCATCCATGTGGCCGACAGACATACAAACAGACAAAGCACCCATATTCATAAAATCAAAGTTGAAATTAAAAGAGAAGAAGAGCCACACATGATAACTACCCAAACAAGCACACACACAACAAAAACAGTGCTAAAGATTACATTACATCAAGGACCCGAAAATCAGTAGGAAGACTCTAAGATGAGGATGTTCCTACAATCCCAGGCAGCGGGGAGACAGGACAATCAGGAGCTCAAGGCCAGCCTCAGCTACAATCATGAGTTCTAGGCTAGGCCCAGAAGGAAAAAGCCCAGGCTAGGCTAGGCCTTTTGAAGACCCTGTCTTCAAAAAGGGAAGAAGCAGAGGCTCAGCTATTATGAGCATTGGCTGCTCTTCCAGAGGACTAGGGTTCAAATCCCACCACCTACTACCACAAGTGTTTGTAACTTCAGTTCTAGGGGATCCCATGTACTTCTCTTGCCTTGACGTGAAGTAGGCACAGATTCTGCACTGTAGTTCAAATAATACAGAAGCGAGTAATATGGGGGTGTTGGGGTGGCACACACCTTGAGTCCCAACACTTAGGAACCAGAGGCTCCCTGGAGGTAGGAAGTTCAAGGCCAGCAAGGGTTGCATTGCAAGACCCTGCCTCAAAAACAAAACGAAAAGCACAAACCAACAGTAGACACCATAACCATTGTATGCTGTGGTGCTGGGGATCAAACCCAGAACTTTATGCATACTGGACAGGTATTCTGCCGACTGCACTCCCTCTCAGCCCTATATTTCAATTACATTTTATTTATTGTTTGTGTGTTCTTCCATGCCAAAGCAATATACGTGGAGGTCAGAGGACAGCTTGCAAGAATTGGTTCTCTCTTTTCAGCACGTAAGTTTCCTTTGCCCACTAAACCATCTTCCCTGCCCTTCTAGTCCTATTATTTACCCTAAGAGACAAGTTAGTCCTGGCCTTGACCTTGTGATCTTCCTGCTTCAACTGCCCAAGTGTTGGGATTTGGGTGTGGGCAAACACATCCACCTCCCAACCTTCCTCTTAATGGGGTATCCTGTTTGGATGTCACATGAAGCCCGGAGGGAACTGTCTGGAGTGAGGCTTGGGCCTCCAGTGTCTCTAGGGGCCCCTCGATCATCATGTTGGGAGTACGCTATATCTCAGCAGAATTACAACCTGTCACTGTCCCCCAGCTAGACCCTAAGGTTAAGGCGTGACAATCCCTGGTGAGACCCAGGACTCACACAGCCCAGCGTCACTGCATTAACTCACTGTGGGTCAGTCCCAGACCAGATAATTAGCTTCCTGGCAGGAGGCCAGAGCGTGAGGCCAGGAGGAAATCAGGTGTCAGTTCTAGACCAGATGGCCTCAGCTTCACCTGTGGCCTCCGGCAAGTCACTCTCTAGCTCCAGGCACCACTCTCCTCTCAGGAACTTAAACCCGAAGGCAGCTGAGAGTCCAACTCTGACCTTCGAAGAATCCAAGGGTCTGTGACTCCTGCACTACGTGGCCGTGCTCTCCCGACCTGGTTCCAAAAAGCTTGGAGAGTGGACGGTTCTCCCTGGCTGTGCTCTGTGAGCTGTGGGCTGGTCTCTGAGAGTAATCCATCTATCCACCTGCTGAGTGTGATGGTACAGGACCACAACCCTGCAATCCAAGTACTTGGGAAGCAGAGGCAGAAGGATCAGCTCGGAACAAAAACGAAAGGCAAAAAGAGGGCCTGGGGATGCAGCTCAGTTGGCAGAGCACTTGACTAACCTTCTCAAAGTCCTGGGTTCCATCCCCAGTACTTCAGAATGGATGTTGTGGTGCACACCTCTGAGGCAAAAGGATCAGGAGTTCAAGGTCATCCTTAGCTACTAACGGAACTGTCAGCGCTTAGCCTGAGCTATGCTGGGACTCAGTCTCCTAACAAACTAACCAACCAAGACTCCACCTGGTTCAGACAATGGGCAGATTCACCCCAACCCCTCCCTTCCCATCTAAATTCCCTGAGTTCTTCCTCATTTATTCCTACCCTCTTCTGGTGGGGGGAAAATCTCAGGTTCTGGAATCATTCCTCTGCTCCTAGCTCTCTGGAGTTCCACCATCATCCTGGGTAACATAGAAGGCACAGAGGACCAGCCCTGCCACCAAATGGAAGCAGGGGAAACCCCTTGGCTTCTGTGACCCCAGCTTCGCTTTATGTCACATGAATGGGGAGCACAGGACCCGGGGAGGGTTTTGTCTTGTTTGAGACAGGATCCCCACGTGGTATAGCGTGACCTTGAACCTGAACCTTCTACATCCTAAGTGTTAGAATCACAAGCTCGTGTCACCAGACCTGTTTTTAGCTTGCATATTTAAAACCATGCTGGAAAGGGGCGAACAGACTTCACCAGTTTGCCAGAAGTGTCTGTGGCATTGGTATAGTTAAAAACGTCTACCCTGGGACTTCTCTTCCTAAAAAGGGGAGCTGGGGAACCAGTTGAAGGCTGCCAAAGGAGGGTATTTAGGGCTCGGGTCCCCTGAGGTCCCTCTGCTCCAGTGTGCACTCTCGAGCCAAAGAAAACGACACAGGAAATTGGGACGGGAGCAAAGGGATTCTGAGAAGTAGAGCAGAAGCCGAGGAGACCAGCTGGCAAATTGCAGTCGGGTGGCACGGAACTGGGTTCCTCACCCTACCTCAGCCAGGCTTTCCGGAGCTCCTGGCTTCGAGCATCTCCCTTCCTAGGCTTAATTTTTCTTCTCTAAGTCACTGTAGTGGGAGGAGGATGGCTTCAATGTCAAGTGTGGCCCTTCCTCTGGGTCTGCTCTGCCTGGCTTGGTGCTGGATTTCAGGCCAGTCCTCTCCCCTTCTCAGGCCAATTTCCATTGTCTAGTGAGAAAGTTGACTGGCTCAAAGATACATTTCTGGCATACACACTGTTATTCTCTCAGCCATATCTGCAGTAGATATCACCAATAGATCTCAGAGCCTGATCATTCCACACTCATCTGAAGCTTTGGAAGTCTTTTCCTTCCTTCCTTCCTTCCTCCCTCCCTCCTTCCCTCCCCCCTCCCTCCTTCCCTCCTTCCCTCCTTCCCTCCCTCCCTCTTTCTTTCTTTCTTTCTTTCTTTCTTTCTTTCTTTCTTTCTTTTTTCTTTTTCACTACTCACTAGTCCATTAGAAATGGCAAATGGAGGGCTTGAGAGATGTCTGAGCAGTTAAAAGCATGTGTTACACAATCTTGGAGACCAGAGTTCAGATCCCATCACCCACATAGCAAGGCGAAAGTTCTGTGCATACCTGTAACTCCAGCACCTAACGAGGAGGAGACAAGAAGGTCAGGTTTGCTGTTTTCCAGCCTAGCTGATAAAATACAAGCCCCAGGGTCAGGGAGAGACTCTACCCTTAGGGAATAGGTGGAGAGTGATAGAGGATGAGAGAGAGAGAGAGAGAGAGAGAGAGAGAGAGAGAGAGAGAGAGAGAGAGAGCACGTGCGCACACACACACACATTCACATGCATGTGCATATATACTCACATACACAGACATAAATAAGCATTTTTAAAGTTTTTTTTTAATGAAATGACAAATAGTGAAAACTACTTGCTAATGTTATTCCTAGATGGTCTACATCTTATAAATCACACACATTTCTATTTCTGACACTGTAGATCTCTACAGATGTAATCTCAAGGGATGGTGAGATGGCTCAGAAGGCAAGGTGATTGCTGCTAAGTCTGATGACCTGAGTACGACCCCTGGATCTCAAAGGTGGAAGAAGAGAACTGACTCTTGCAAGTTGTCCTCTGACGTGTGTACCCCAACTCACACACATTCACCATACACACAGTAATAACAATAAATAAAATCTTAAAAAGGTCACATCTCAGAACTCAAATATGATACTAGACAGGTGTGAAGAGCTATATAGAAGACTCTCTCTGGTGTGAGTGTGTGTGTGTGTGTGTGTGTGTGTGTGTGTGTGTGTGTGTGTGAGTGTGCATGTGTTTGGTGGAGAACAGCAGAGAAATTGAGAATGCTCTCTGCTAGGCTGTACATTTTCTCTCATGTACCCTACAGCAAACTCAGGTGAGAATTGGGCCCTGGGATGTGAATGGTAGGAAAGCCCTTCCTGTTTTACAACAGATGGAGGGAGGCAGTTGGAAGCCAGCCTCTCTGGTCAAAGTGTTGAGAATTAGTGTCCCATGGGACCCCTTCCTGTCCCCAGGAGAGCCACACCACAAGGATCATTAGGCAGGCAGTACAGCAAAGGCAACAGAAAATGAACACTAGCTGAGTATTGGCATGCAGAAGTGCTGTGGAATAATCCTCTTGTACATTGTAAAGGTTTGCTGTGGATATCGCTCTGTATAAATAAACACTGACTGGCCGGTAGCCAGACAGGAAGTATAGGTGGGACTAACAGAGAGGAGAATTGAGGGAACAGGAAGGCGGAGCAGGGGACAGGGTGGAGCCGCTGCCAGGACAAGCAAGATGTAAGGTACCAGTAAGCCACGAGCCACATGGCAAAGTATAGATTACTAGAAATGGGCTAAATATAAGAGTAAGAGCTAGACAATGATAGGCCTGAGCTAATGGCCAAGCAGTTTAAATAATGTAAGAGTCTGTGTGTTTATTTTATAAGTGGGCTCTGGGACTGGCAGGACTTGGTGGGAGCTGGAGAGAAATTCTCCAGCTACAAAGGTTTGTCACTCAAATTGGTTTAATAATATGCTGATTGGCCAGTAGCCAAGCAGGAAGTCTAGGCAGGGTAACCAAACTAAGAATTCTGGGAAAAGGAAGGGTGGAGTTGGGAGTCGCCAGCTAGATGCAGAGGAAGCAAGATGAGAATGTTGTACTGAGAAAAGGTGGCTAAACATAGATAAGAATTATGGGTTAATTTAAGCATAAGAGCTAGTTAGTAATAAGCCTGAGCTACTGGCTGAGCATTTATAATTAATATAAGCCTCTGTGTGATAATTTGGGAAGCAGCTGCTGGGTATTTGAGAGTTGCTGGTGGGACAGAAACTTCTGATTACACAAAGGCCTCAAAGGCAACCCAGGGAGTTATTTCAGAGTGCAGCCAGCCCAGGTCAGAACTGAGGCCACAGGTAATATCACCTAGCTGACATTACAGCCTGTCCAGTCAGTAATCTGTCTGGGGGCTCAAGTGGACAAATGAAGTGCAGAGTGCCATGCAGCAGCTGGGTAACCACAGATGAAAGGTGGAGAGAACTCTACAGGAGAAAATGGACTGGGGCAGAAGGTTTCCTATATGAGAACCTGCCTCCCCAGGCTGGGGCAGCAGGGAGTGGTGGAGAAAGGTAAGCTAAAGGTCACATGCCCTATTCAAAACAGCAGCTAAAGGGCTGTGGACATGGCTGAGTGGATTATGATTCCAGCCTGAGGACCTGAGTCAGAATCACTAGAGCTCAGAGGAAGCAGCTGCAACAGCACACATCTGCAATCCCAGTCCTCCTAAGGTGAGATGGGGGGTGGAGATGGAGACTCTGGAAGCGAGTAGACTAGCCATGTGGCATACACACTGACTAAATGAAGAAATCTTGTCTCTAAGCCTGGCGGTGGTGGCACACACCTTTAATCCCAGCACTCGGGAGGCAGAGCCAGGCGGATCTCTGTGAGTTCGAGGCCAGCCTGGTCTACAGAGCAAGATCCAGGACAGGCTCCAAAACTACACAGAGAAACCCTGTCTCGAAAAACCAAAAAAATAAAGAAAGAAAGAAATCTTGTCTCTAGAAAAGTGGAAGGCAGCTGGGAGATGGTGGCGCACACCTTTAATCCCAGCACTCAAGAGGCAGAGGCAGGTGGATCTCTGCGAGTTTGAGGCCAGCCTGGTCTAGAGTGAATTCTGGAACAGTCAGGGCTACACAGTGAAACCCTGTCTTGAAAAACCAAAAAAACAAACAAACAAAAAAATTTAACTAATTAAAATTTTTTAAAATTCGCAAGGCCTGGAGGGGCACACCTATAATCTCAGCTCTCAGGTGTCAGAAACAAGGGGGCCACTACAAAGTTGGAGTAACCATGATCTACATAGCAAGAGCCTGTCTCCAAACATACAAACCAACAAAATCCTAGCTGTGAGTGGAACCCAGGGCCCCCCTTGCACTAGGTCCATGCTCCTCTGTGCAGCTACAGCTTAGGCCACTCCTTGAGCTTCGAAGTTGCAGCTGGTACTACTAACTGGAACTGTTCTGAGTTCAACACTATGTACAATGGCTAGCCCAGCAGGTGCCAGCTAACCCAGCCACTCCTGAAGAGTGCTCCCAGGCTTCCCGGGGGGAGGAGCCCCAGCCCCTACAGAGCATCCAGCTCAAACTCTCTAGGTAGCAGAAAATGACTTGAACTTCCCATCCTCCTGCTTCTACTTCCTCAGTGCTGGCATTATAGGTGCACACCACCTTGTCCAGTTTAAGGGGAATGAACCTGGGGCTTTACGTACTCTCTCCCAGCCTTTTCAAGGCTTGGTTGCTCAACACACCTGAAATCTCACACTCTAATCTCAATACTCACTGCAGTCACACACACACACACACACACACACACACACACACACACACACACACACACACACACATGCTGCTCTGCACCCCTTTGGGAGGATTATTGAGATGCCAAGGCTGTGGTTACCAAGGAAAGCTGTTTGAAAGCCTTCCCTCGGGTGCAACTTAGCAGTGTTGCTTAGGTCTGCCCTGGAGCAGGGGACTGGCTAGCATGACTCTTCAGGGGCCAGAGAATGTTCCACTGGAAGTTCATTTGCTCCAGTGTGTTCGTGCAGCCCCCTGTGCCGGGAAACTGTCCTAGTTGTCACTCACTCCCCTGCCCCAGCTTCAGAACCCATACACCTTGAGATTCATGGGGAATGGGAAGGGAGGAGGAGACAGGCAGCCAAGCTCCGAGGACTGAACAGAGGAGGTTTTCTTATTGTTTGCTTTGTTTTATTTACTTATTTTGAGACAAGGTCTTGAACTGGCTTTGAACTCCTGATTTTTCTGCCTCTGTCTCCCACATACTAGGATCACAGGCAGGGATTACCAACACGATTATCTTTTCTTTTCTTTTTTCTTTTTCTTTTTTTCTTTTTTTGGTTTTTTGAGACAAGATTTCTCTGTGTAGTTTTGGTGCCTGTCCTGGATCTCACTCTGTAGACCAGGCTGGCCTCAAACTCACAGAGATCCACCTAGCTCTGCATCCCAAGTGCTGGGATTAAAGGTGTACACCACCACCACCACCACCACCACCACCACTACCGCTCCGCTACCAGCACAATTATTAATGATTAATACTTACTGTATTTTACAGTACTGTATTTTACAAAATAGTAAAATAGTCATTACCTGATTTCATTGATTCTTTACTTTTTATTGTTTTCTGTAGAAATTTCTATTTTAATGTTTAGATAATGATAAAAATACTGTCAGTTTTATGTTGTTTAACCATTTATTTACCTTCTAACGGCCTTGCTGCTTTTTAAAAGCAATCGTGTATGCCCGTGTATGTGAATGCACATGAGTGCAGGTGCCTTCAGAGGTCAGAAAAAGGGCATCAGATCCCTTGGAGGTGCAGGGGGTTGTGAACCACCTGACATGGGGGCTGGGAACTGAACTTGGGTCCTTTGGAGTAGCAGCAATTGATATTAACTGCTGAACCATCTCTCCAGCCCCTATATGTTTTGGGTTTTGAGGCAGGATTTCACACTGTAACCCAGGCTGGCCTCTAGCTCACTGTGAGCTTCCTACCAAGTTCTGGGATTACAGGTATGAGACACTGTGTTAGACTTTGATTTCTTCTTTTTTTTGGGGGGGGGGCGGTTATCTCACTGTATAGCCCTGGCTAGTCTGGTACTCATTATGTAGATCAGGCTGGCCTCTCACAGAGATCTATTTGCTTCTGCTGGGACTGAAAGCATGCGCATTACATCTGGTCCCTAAAATGCATTTATTTATTCTCTCTCCCTCTCTCTCTCTCTCTCTCT
>CABHPR010134736.1:23927-36919 GCA_902168415.1 Peromyscus melanophrys | reverse complement strand
ACTACAGTCAGACCCCACACACCTGTGGGACTATAGTCAGAGCCCACCCCCATGGGACTACAACCAGAGCCCACACCCCTACGGGACTACAGTCAGAGCCTACCCCCTGTGGGACAACAACCAGTGCACCAGAGTGAGAAGCACAACTCTCCTCGTGGAAGCTGCTGAGGAATCAGAGGATGGGCCTTGACTAGAACACCCCCCACCCCCACCCCACTCCACCCCAGTCCCCTGCCACTGGCACAAAATGTCTGAGCAGCTCAGATGTCAGGATTAGGGAAGCTCGCTCGTGAAGTTATGGAATCAGGCTCCATGCAGAAATGCATCCGATCTGTGTGCAGTCTGCACACAGAAGGCTCCCTTCACTTCCCTTGCAGTTGTCTTTCATACTATAAATAATAGAAAATCCAGACTCTGAGATTCATCTCATTGTAAACTCCTTTCTGAATCCCAAGATCCTACCAATCTTCCCCCTTCACAGCTAGAACACCAGTGCAGATTAAGCCAGTCCCAGCTACAGACACAGCGAGGGAGTGAGTGAAATTCCTCCTTCCATTTCTGCTGCCCAGTGGCTTCTGGGACCCGCCATAGTGCCGTCCCTGGCAGTCACTTCACCTGGTCAACTTTTCACTGTGACATGGATGTGAAGTGACTTCTATGAAAGGAGAAGCAGAGGCAGGAGGGAACACCACTGTCATTGGGGAATGCCACTGTCACTGAGTGGGTGCATATGAAGGCTGGAGCTGGCTGAGAGTGGTGGGTAGTAGCAGCCATGCTCCACACTCTCAGAATATTTCCAGGTTCACCAGACTCAAAGGGCAAAGCTGACTGAGAAGCTGAATGAAAGAAATAGCTACAGACACACTGAGATCTCACTTATCTGTGTGATGTGGACCCAGCCATAGTTAGTCTGCGCTTTCTCATCTTATGAAGCTGACATAAGGGAACACCTCCCAGGGTGACTGCAGGTTTAAATGAGAGGACGTTTGTTGAACAACTCAGTCTAGTGTCTGTCACCAGATGCTCAATAAAACGCAAACACTGTTTCTCATAGTAGTTAACTGAATTTGGTTTTGTTATCCTGCTTGGTCTTCATGAGAGAGGCAGGGGGGCAACCTTCATCGTTTGAGTTAGATGAGGGGACCAAGGCACAGAGAGGTGAGGGGACTTGCATGTGGAATAAGGATTCAAGCCAGGCTCTCTCTGCATGCCAGAGGTAAGACAACTACCTCTCCCCTTCTTCCCTCCTTTCCTGTGTGTTTTCTCAGCCTCTGTCTAGAGCAGTGGTTCTCAGCCCTCCCCATGCTGCGACCCTTTAACACAGCTCCTCATGCAGTGGCTATCCCCAACCATGAAATTATCTTACTGCTGCTTCCCAACGGTAGTTTTGCTACTGTTATGAATTGTAATACGAATACCTGATATGCGGGATATCTGATCTATGACTCCCAAAGCAGTTGTGGCCCATGTGCTGAGAACCACTGCTCTATAGGAATCTAACCTGAGAAGGAATAAAGTTCCTAAGACCTTTGTTTCCATTTAGAATTAAAGGCTAAAGCCAACTTCAGATCACTCTTGGTTCCCTTGGGAGATGACACTTCCTGCCGGAATTATGGTAAAGGAAGGGTATAGTTCATGGTGAGACAATCTTTCTGAACAGTTGGCATTGATCAAGTCCTTGCTGTGTCAAGCCAAGAGCTTGGTGGCTTACCAGGAAGAGCTCATTTCAGGCCAGTGAAGTAGGTCTTGATGTAATAGACAGACGCAGTTGGGTATCCTGTGTCTGTGTTCCTGGGTGATGGCCACTAAGACTGGGCTCCAGAAGAAACTCTACTTAATCTCTTTTGAGATGAGAGCTTTCCTTCCCTCTAAAATAAGATGGCTCCCCACCTTAGGGGTCACAGAAAGGTCATGACACTGAGAATTGTAATAAAAGCGAAGCCTTGCCCGTGGGATGTCACTTGGCTTTTCTTGGAAGACAGAACAGCACAATTAGCTGGCTGTATTTAGTCCTGAAGAGGTGCTGCTGACTTCAATGTCACACCGCCTTTAACAGGAGTGCTCGTGTCTCTCGTCACTAGACTTTAAGAATGTCTAGTACCTTAAAGGAGACTTAGAAGTGATAGAGGGGGGGCTTAGAAAGCTAAAACAAAACGCTGAGAAAAATGAGGCAAGCTCAGAAGGTCTGCAGACCGCCATCATCATTGCATCAGTTTGTAAATTTAATGTAATTCCAAAATCCTGCTAGGACTCCAAGGGATATTTTAAGTGAGTTTAAAAGCCCACATATAAGAAAGTCAAGGCTGGGGGTAGATTGCTCAGTGGGTAAAGCACGTGGTACCTAAAGACGAAGAGCTGGACTGGAACCCAGAACCCATGGTAGAAAGCATCTGTAAGGCTGGTGCTCAGAAGGCGAGATGGAAGCTGGAGATGAAACCCCAGGAAGCCTCAGGCCAGCCACCCTGCGTCTGCAGCAGATAACAACAGAAACGTCCTGCCTCAGAGAAGGTGAAAGGTGCAGGTGGCCATCCAAGGTTATGCTTGAACCTTCAACACACATGCCACAGCAAGCATGTGCCTGCATGCACATGCACACGCACATATATGCACACATATCCCACGGCGTACCTCTGCTACTTTGAAAATCCGTTTATCAAGTTGAACATGCACATACACACACTCACATACATGTACACAAAGGAAATTCGCAGGCAAACATTAAGCCTCGGTTGGATAGCTGAATAGTAGGTGCATAAAAGGTTAAGTTACTAAAGCAGAATGACGAGCATATGAGGAAAACAGATAAATGGTCAGGCACCAAAGCGGAGGAGGGCAGATGGAAAGCGTGTGAGCTGGCTCTTCTCCCTCGTTATGTAGGCTGTCAGAACCAGAGCAGTTCCAGGGAGGAGGCGAAGCAGGACACTGCCCCCCGTTGGTGGGGATGGAAAGTAGACAGCGGTCATGCCAACAGTATGCAGACTTCTGCAAAAGCTCCAAAATGAACGGCCACGTGATCCAGCTTTCCTACCACGTGGTTCCACAGGGACAGGAAATGGAGTCTATATGTTGAAGAGACACTTGTCTGCTGATGTTCCCTGCTGCACTATGCGTAACAGCCAAGACAGCAATAGTCTAAATGTCCATCCATTTGACAAGCAGATTTGTTTTAAGGAAGCACAAGTACACCATAGAACAATAATATTAAACCATGAAAAACTGAAGGGCTTTCATTTGTAATAATGTGGACAGAACAAGAGATAATAAAGAGTATCACTCAGCTGTAGAGAAAAACAATATCATGAAAGCTGCAAATAAATGGAACTGTAAAAAAGTATAGTGAGTGAGATCACCCAGGCCCTAAAAGACAAAAGCTGCATCTTCTCTCTTCTAGGTACATCCCATTCTCCTCTTCTGTACAGTCAGCCTGAAGTAATGTGGAATCCTGGACTCTAGAAACAGGCTACTGGGGTGGACACCATAAGGGAGGAAGGATAGTAAAATAAAAGTTTCAGGGATGGAAAGCTTCCAGCATGTCGGGGGCAGTGGGAGATGGGAGATAAGGGGACAGCAGAAGGCTCAACCAAAATGGAAACCTACAATCTTCCAACCCAAGAAAAAAATAAATTAGAGGAGATAGCATAAACAGAGGTTTATGGGTTAAAGGTTTAAGTGGGGATAGAGGAATTGGGGAGAGGAGAGTGGATGGATGGTTAAGCAAAAACTGACAATACATAAAGAAGCCTTATGGAAGTCTGCCGTGACTTGTAATCTAACTAAACATGTACACACACACACACACACACACACACACACACACACACACACAAAAGGGGAGTTTGGACAGAAGTACCTTGCAGGAATGCTACTCCCAGAAGACACAGGTTATGAAATGAGAATCTCAGTATCATGCCAGGATACTTCCACATGAGTTATCAGTCAGGGAGGCCCAGAGTCATACGAAACAATAGAGGCTATGGCCATTGCTCTTGGTTGTCCACATAACTAGATGGTAAGACACTATTGCTGAAGATATCACTTACTCTGGATTCAGGACATAGAGAAATCAACCTGAAAGTGACCAGGAAACTGTCCATGCTGGCTAGCTTACATGGTGCCAGGATGTGTCATGCAGGCTGCTGGGGGAGGAAAGACATCAAGGTCTTACCCAGTTCTGGACTCTGACTGCTATGGTGCTGACCTGCTGGTAAGATGAGCTCACTGGTACAATAGCTGCATGGTTACTATGTGGGTAACCAACCAATGTCTCACTGGAAATTAACTCTGTTTCACAAGACATAATTCGTGACTGCAAACCTGGTCAACGACCACAAATAGGCAAGATTAAAGGTGCTGGCAGGAACCTCCGTCCTTACTCTGCTGAATAAGTCTGCAGTCAAACTTCACTTTAAATATTTATATTTATACCTATGATTTGTGTTGCTCTCAACTTTTGTCAAAGAATCTTCTTTTTGCAGTGGGTAGTGGTTAATGCAGAGACTTTGTTACTGTCAAAACTCTGAGAACAAAGACCTCTAGGTGTTCAGCTATGGACAGGAAATCTTTACCAACCTACTTCCATCCAAGGCTCTGGGGACTTTGTGGGAAGAGTATAAAAGTTGGCAGATGGGGAAGAGAGCTGTAGAATGCTGACTTTCAGATGTGACATGGCTGTTACACTCATCAGTTCACAAGTGTCTGTGGTTGCCTGCACAAGATCAAGTTCGTCAAAATGCCAACATGGATGGGAAAGGGGCTCTCTGTCAGAGTAGCTGTTGGCAATTGATGGCTGCTGAGGTAGGGAGAATCACTCTCTTTTGGGAATGTGGTCACTGGTAGATTGATTATGCCCCAGTGGATTCTCACACACCCATGCACAGACAGGTAGTACTAATGAGGCTCAGAGAGTTATTAATGACAACCAAAAGTGAGTAAAAAGTGGATATGAAATTGGGAGGGAAATGGAGTAGGGGACCCCAGGTAGAGTTGAAAGGAAGTAGCTGTGGATGGATATTATCAATATATATTTTACAAACATATGAAACTTTCAAAGAATAAAAATAAAATATAAGTGAAGTAATTATGTAAAGTAAAGTATGATGGGCATAGAAAGACTAGTGTCACATGACCTTGCTCATATGTACAATATAACAATGTTGATCTCACAGTGGTGGTGGGTAGAATGGTGTTTCACAGAGGCTGATGAGAATTGGGGAGGGGAACACAGTAAGGCTGATCAATGAAGACTAAATCATCACTAAGAATCAGAGACCCCTGTGTGTCGGTGCACAGTAGGGTGGCAACAACAAACACACAATACACATTTCAAAAAGTCATAGGGGAGGGTCTGCAATATTTAACTGTCAGATTCTAGTTGGCAACAGGAACTTCATTTTGTTCCAGTTTGTTCTACTCTGAGCTGTTACCCACAATTTCCTGAGGCTGGGCTGTACCCCTGAACCGCCTTGAACAGGTGTCTAGAGTGAGACCAAACCACACAGTTTAATTCTCTTCTGAGTGGTCAACCCAGAGCTGAGTCTAGGCTACCAAACCACGCAACTTTCTGATAGACTGGAAGAGTACCACTATGGAAAGTCCTCAACCACTTCTTATTACTTTTTGTGTTTTTTTTTTTTTTTCCTTTAAGACTGGCTTCTGCTCTTGCCTCAGGGACTGTGGTCTGGAGCCCAAAATCTGCTGCCTCCTTCATATATCAGTTTTTCTAAATAAATTTTTGGCTTGCTTGAACCTGGTCTTTTGTGGTGGATTATTCCCAGATTCTCAGACTCCAACATTTGGGGGTTTGTCTGGGATGGAGGGCATCTACTAGTTCAAGTCTCTGGCCAGGCTGTCTGCCTCTGGCCCTAGTGGAAATCTCTGGAGGCAAGCACTAGAGGTTTTGAGGTTGTGGTGTCTTTTTCTGGGATCCAAGAGAGGAGAAACTGGATGCAGTATTGTTTCTACGGTCAGAGGGAGATGAGAGACATCTTGATTCTCTATGGGGGGCTCAGCCTGGCCCCAGGGCTGAGGGCTGAGTCTGGCCTTCAGGCTCCCACAGGGGGAATGTCTGAGCCACTTGGGAGCTTGGCCTAAGTGGTGGCTGAGGCTGAGTCTGGCCTTCAGGCTCCTGCAGGGGAGTGACTGGGGTGTTTGGAAACTCCTCAGACAGCGGCAGAGTCATCTGGCCCCTGGGCTCCCCAACCAGGAGTGTCTGTTTTCTGGGAACAGCTGGAGAGGTGGCTGGTCTGCCTGGCTCTGAGGAGGACTGGTTTTACTGACACCCTGTCTTTCTTGCCTCTGTCTGTGTCACTGCCATCTTCTCTGTGGTGCATTGCTGTCTCGCCATCTTTGCCAAGTCCGATTCTTGGTTTTACTTTGTGTAGTCGCTATTATTCTTCTCTAGTACTCCGAGATCATGGGCAAGCTCCATCTTCAAGCCCTAATCTCCCCTAGACCTTGTTTTACAGCATTGTAAAGACTTCAAGAAGAGAGCCCAGGAATCCAGGGATCCTGTTTTCCCTGGGTAGCTCCACACTCTGTCAGCGTTCAGAGTCAGCCGGCCTCCTGGGGGCACTTCTAATCTATTGCTCTTGCAGTCCACACAAGGATTTTTGGCCGCCCAGAACACCTTAACCAGGACACTCCTTCATATATCAGTTTTATATATCAGAACTTTAATTGGTGCTCTTTTAATGGGGGGTTCTCTTGGTGTTTGGGGGCTCCTTCCCCTGGGGAATTGAGGTACCCTTCCCCCCAGGGGAAGAGTAACAAAGATTCCAGAGTTTGAGATCCTCTTCTGATGCTTATGGCATCATCTTTGAAGATTATCTGAGCTCTCAGTTTGTACATCAAGTCACATCCCAGGAGGGGGAAGGGACATTCAGGGATCACTATAAAGGAATGAGTCACTGTGCTTCTCCCTAGATCAACCTTTCTTGTAGTCCTTTGTGGGTAAGGCTTGGTACCTGTGGCCCCTGGTATGTAAATTCTCTGGGTGGTTAGTGGTCCCCTGGTTCCTTTAGGATAATTGAACACCCACATCTATTAAGAGGTCCACAGGCTGTCCATCCTCTTGAGAGTTACCGTAAGCTCAGGGAGGGAGACCAAGCTGCAACTTCCTCAGTCTTCCTCAAGGTTAAGGACTTTGGTGGGGAACTTTTTTCTTTGACCAACTGGGGCATTCCCTGAGCCAATGTCCAAAACCCTCACAGAGGGCACGTTGACTTCTTTGCAGTGGGTGTCTGTCCCCAGCGGGTCTCAGGTCTTGTGGGGCCTGTCTCCTTTGGTCACACCAGGTCCTCCAGGTCTCTCAGCTGGGGTCCTCATTTAGTGTGGCCAACGTTACTCCATAGCATCTTTTGGGCAGATGAAAGATAAGGTGAGGGGATTGAGCAGCTTCTGTGTTTGCAGCAGTGTGTAAGGTGGGCATAACCCTTCTGGATTAGTACAGCACCCAGTCCTAATCATAGTGCAGCTGAAGCTAGAGGCAGAACCTGCCCGGGTTAAAAACCAGCTGATGTCATCTGAGGCACAAAGAGGCATTAAAACTCACATCAACCACCTTAGGGAACAGGGGATCCTGGTCCCTTGCCAATCACTCTGGAACACCCTGCTCCTGCCAGTCAGAAAGCCTGGAACCAAGGACTTCAGGCTCGTACAGGTTTTGAGTGAGGTGAACAAGCGTGCAGAGGACATTCACCTGACTGTCCTGAACCCTTACAATTTGCTTAGCCCGTTAGCCCCAGAGAAGCAGGTCCATACAGTCTCAGTCCTGAAAGATGCTTCTTTCAGCATCCCTTTGGCCAAACATAGTCAGCCCTTGATCTCCTTTGAATGGACTACCTGGACTGGGTCCCATGGCCAGTTGACCTGGACTTGACTGCCACAAGAATTTAAAACTCGCTAACCCTCTTTGATGAGGCTCTCCATGCAGACCTGAGTGAGTACCATCTCAGATTTCCCCAGGTCATGATCCTGCAGTCTGTGGATGACTTGCTGATAGTGGCTGAGGATGAAACTTCCTGCCGAGAGGCCACTGAAGGGCTGTGGCAGACCCTCCAGACCCTGGGATACTGGGTGTCAGCCACAAAGGCTCAGCTTTGCACCAGGACAGCCACCTACCTGGGATTTGACCTCCACAAAGGTAAAAGGCCCTGTCTGCTTCCTGCAATCAAGCTATTTTGGGGACCCTGACCCCCCTCACCAAGAGACAAGTGCAGGAATTTCTGGGACGTGCAGGGTACTGCCTGTTATGGATCCCTGGATTTGCTAAAATGATCAGATCTCTCTATGAGGCAACCAAAATCCCGGAGGGCAAACCACCTGGGCCTGAGGTCGAGGCTAAAGTTCTCAGGGACATCCAACAGGCTTTGGTCTTGGTGTCAGCCCCAGCCAGGCCAGACACATCCAAGCCTTTCCGTCTCTTTGGGGATGAAAAAGCAGGAGTTGCCAAAGGGGTGCTCACTCAGAAATTTGGGCCATGGCACTGTCTGATAGCATATTTATCTGAAAAACTGGATTCTTTAATGGCTGGATGGCCAACTTGCCTCATAACCATAGCAGCAGTGACCTGCCTGTTAAGGACTCTGACAAGTTAACTCTGGGGCAGAACCTGACCATCATGGCCCCACAGCAGTGGAGAGCCTCCTGAGGAACCCCCCTCCCCTGATTGATGGATAACAAATGCTTGGCTAACCATTATCAGGCTTTACTGCTGAATCAACCCAAGATAGCTTTTGCCCAACCTTCCATGCTTAGTTAGCCCCCATGCTGCCTGATAGTGGAGCGGGGATGCTCCATAACTGTATGGACATAGCATCCAGCTTCTAGAACATCAGGCCTGACCTGACTGATGTCCCCTTGGCCTCCCCAGATCTGGAAATGTATACTGATGGCTGCAACTTTATAAAAGAGAGGCAGAGGCTGGCAGGGGCTGCAGTGGTCACCCTGAAGGAAACACTATGGGTGGAAGCCCTTCTGACAGGCACCTCTGTCCAAAAGGCTGAATTGGTTGTACTTACTGCAGCCCTAAGGTTGGGTAAAGGAAAGAGAATCAACATATTCACTGACAGTCACTAAGCCTTTACCACAGTCCACGTGTGTGGAGCCATTTACGGGGAAAGAGGCCTTCCTACTGCTGAAGGTAAGTCGATCAAAAACAAACAAGAGATTCTTTATGGTGATATTTTATTTGTACTGAAATGTGATTTTATTTGTATGTTAATAAATACAGTTGCCTGGAGGTCAGAGCTAATAGCAAGCCATAGCAGAAGTCAGGCGGTAGTGGTGCCCACCTTTAATCCAGGTCACATGACTGGCAGATCTCTGTGTGTTCAAGGATACAGCCAGCATGGAGACACACGCCTTTAATCTCCATACCAACCATAGAGACCTAGAGGTCTGTATAGACAGGCAGTGACGAGGAGGTCATATGGTTGGGTTTACAACCAATAAGAAGGCAGAACAGAAAGTCAATAAAAAGATAAGATACACAGGAAGTAGGTCTCTTTCTGAGGGGAAGGATGGCAGGGGCAGGAAGGGTAAGAAGGCGGTTTTAAGTCTCAGCTCTTAGCTACTGCTCTGACCTCTTGGGCTTTTAACTCTGCATCTGGCTCTGTGTTTCTTATTTAATAAGACTGTTACATCTACAATTCTTGATCTCCTGGAAGCCCTCTTAGGCCCAAGGCAGGTCTCAGTAATGCATTCCCCTGGACACCAGTGGGGAGGGGAATCAAGTGAGGCTCTTGGAAACTGCAAAGCAGATCAAGTGTCAAGAGAAGCCCCTCAGGGACCTCTGACACCAGCAATGCTCCTGCACCAGCACCCACCCTCCCAGAGACACCCACTATTCAACAGGGGATGCTGACTTTTGTCAAGACCTGCTTAACAGGTCAACTAAACAGGGATGGAGGTACTCTGCAGACAGACACATAGTTCTACCCCAGGCCCAGGGAAGGACTTTAATCTAATAGCTTCATGAGAGCACCCATCTTGGTAAAACAAAATTATTCACCTTGTTGTCTAAAAGTTATCTCATCCCTTCTCTAAATCTTATGCTTCAAGACATTGTTTCTAGATGTCTGGCCTGCCAGGCCACCAACCCTGGCCCATGACATCATCAGGAGCCTGGAAAATGGGAAAGAGCCATGGTACCATGAATCTTTTGGGGAATAGACTTCACTGAGGTAAGGCCCGGCACTACGGACATAGGTATCTATTAGTACTGGTAGGCACCTCAGGTTGGACAGAAGCTCTTACAAGAAAAGGAGAGACAGTGTCCATAGTGACTAGAGGTCATCCCTCGGTTTGAAGCACCCACTGCACTAGCTCAGACAATGGACCAGCTTTTGTATCTCAGGTAATTCAGGGACTGTCTAAGATTTGGAGATTAACTGGAAAATTCATTATGCATACCATCCCTAGAAAGATAGAGAGGGTGAATCAGACTCTAAAGAAGACCTTGACTAAATTAACCCTTGAGACTGGCAAGGACTGGATGGCCCTCCTCTCCCTTGTGATGGGGGAATGTCTTTCTGTAGGCTGTGAAAATATGTTGCTCTGATTGGTTGATAAATAAAGCTGTTTGGCCTATGGCAAGGCAGCTTAGAAGCAGACAGAAAATCCAGACAGATAGGAGGAAGGAGAAAGGCAGAGCAGAGGAGACGCTGCCAGCCACCCCCATGAGAAGCAAGATGTAAAAGTACTGGTAAGCCACAAGCCATGTGGCAAAGCATAGATTTATAGAAATGGGTTAATTTAAGATATAAGAACTAGATAACAAGAAGCCTGCCATGGCCATAGTTTAAAAATAATATTAGCTTGTGTGTGTTTATTTGGCTGTGGGACCCGTGGGTGAGAGAGATTTGTCCTGACCACGGGCCAGGCAGGAGACAGGAAACCTTTCAGCTACACCTTTGCCCTTCTTCCAGTTAAGAATGCTCCCTATACTCCAGGACTGACCCCACATGAGATTATGTTTCGGAGGCCTCCCCTCTCTGCCCTCAGATCAGATCCGAGGTCCTAGCTGAAATATCTAGTCTTACTTTGCTTAAGTCTGTGCAGGCCCTGCAACATACCCAAGACTGTTGTTTCCCTGCTCCAGCACATATATGAGCTGCATCTCCCCCTCAACCTCCCTCCCAATAAACTTCACAACTACAAGCCAGCAGACCTTGTTTGGGTCAAACATCACCAGAAGGAATCTTTGTGGCCTCACTGGAAGGGACCCTATATAGTTATCCTGACCACCCAGTAAGCAGTGAAAATAGACAGAATCAAATCCTGGGTACACCACTCCCACCTAAAGCCAGTTCCAGATGACCCAACAAGGATGAAGATAAAAGATGAACTATACGACCCCATTCACAGGACCTGCTAAAGCTAAGACTCATTTCTACCTGACTTTCCTCTTCTTGCTAATGGGATCAATAAGTGTCAACAACCCACATATGCCAGTCCCAATGTCATGGATCTGGATGGGACTATGATAAACAAGAAGACTGAGGGTCTCTTGGGTGTATTGGGGTCTTTGAACCTTTTGCTCCCACTTTGAGAGGGATAGATTTCACTTCTCTTTCTTAATGGGTCTTGCCCACATTCACCATGTCTTCAAATGCTTCCTTTTCTTCAGCAGGCAAACATGGTCTTCCCCCACTGCAAGCGCTTCCTAGAGCACTCTGAGAAGAAGTTTGACACATCCAGGCACTATTGTGTGCCTTCTCAAAGCACATTTGCACAAAGAATGCACATGCTGCTGCTGCACGGGTCTGGGGCTGTTCAGAAACTCACAGTCTGACAACAAAGATGATTTTAACAAGAAGGGGTTTTTATTTAGATGAGTGATTATCAACCTGTTGTGTCACAACCCCTTTGGTGAACCTCTTTCTCCAAAAATATTTACATAATGATTCATAACAGTAGCAATATCACAGTTATGACGTAGCAACAAGATAATTCTGTGGTTAGGGGTTATCATGACATGAGAAAATGTGTTAAAAGGGTCGCAGCTTTAGGAAGATTGGGAGCCATTGACTTAGATAATAGCACCTGGACTAATTGGCATCAGGACTGCACCAGAGAGCACCGCCAAGGTGCAGCATTTAGCCATATCAGCTCAAGGCTTATAAAAGTAAAACCCACAAGATGACATGTGTCCTGCCTATGTGTGGGCAGGGGCTTATTTGAACATAGATGCCTTGTAGTTGTCCTAGTCATCTTTTTGAGTGGAGTAAGCAAGCTTGATTACAAGAATAGAAATAGCAGCTAGCCTTGTGATCTACCATCTTGCAAGAACTGCAAATCAGTTTAAGGATAGCCTTCCACGTCTGGAAAGAAGGGAAGTGTGCTGCTAGGGTTCAGCTTGTAAAGCTGGGGCTTATGTTCTAGAGGTATTTTTCCTTTTAGTAAGTTTAAACTTTAAACATAATGTTAACCATCACAACGCTTTGCCTCTTGGCTTTTTAGAATCTCTTCGGCCCATATTCAGCTGTTTTTCCTCAGAGAGGCAGTCAGCCAGTGCCTGTCTGACTCTCCATTGCCCTGGTGCCATCTCTGTGGAGCTCAATGCACTACAGTGGCTGTCAAAAACAAAAATTTAAACCAATACATATGGCTTTGCTTACTGTGTGCGCTGATGTACTTCTCCATCAGTGTTATAAAACACTGACCAAAAGCAACTTGGGTGGGAAAATGTTTATTTGATCTTATAGCTGACAGTCCCTTGTCAGGGGAAGCCATGGCAGGAAGTCGGCCAGGAGCTTCGGGCAGAAACCTAGAGGAAGGCTGCTTACTGGCTAGCACTCTGCCTCATGCTTCCTGTTCTTTTACAGCCTGGGTTCACTTGCCTAGGGATGGTGCTGCCCAACCTTGGCCAGGACTCTCCAATCAAAAGTTTTCCTGTGGACTTTTATAAGTGAACACACACAGATACATAGAGACATACACACACATACACACACACACACACACACACACACACACACACACACACACACACA
>CABHPR010134736.1:0-15182 GCA_902168415.1 Peromyscus melanophrys | reverse complement strand
TCAGGCTTTCCCTTTATCGTGAGAGCCTGGGCTGCCTCATGCTGCTGTCAACTCCTTTTGAATAACAGACTGAACAAGCATGATTGGAAAGGAGATCAGATCTGAGGATTATTGACATTTCAATTTTTATCTTGAAGCCTTCTTTAATCCTAAAGTATTCAGAAGAAGTTTTAAAAGTAGCTGTAGTGAATGCCTTAGGAAAAAGGATTCCATGATACAGTGCTAACACTAACCTCTCAGGAGCAGTGGTCTTGAAATTAACACACGCCTTGAATATGTAAGGGAGTAATGTTCATTTAATGTGTGTCTTGAGAGGGGACTCCCAGTGTCTGGCAGTGACTCTCTATGGAGATTTCATTGAAGTGACTAGTCTGTGCTCATGTTGTGTGGGTTTCCAGCAGAGCAAATGAAGATGTCCTCAGGGCAAACCTTACCCAGCCATCTCTTACTTGTAGTGGCGACTAGGACTCAGAAAGTAGAAGGCCTTTGCCTTGAGTCACGTGGTGAGCTATCATCACATCTGGTCTCCAAGTGCATGACTAGCTCCTCTCGGTCCATGGACCATTCCATGAGGACTCAGAGTGCAACAGAAAAACGTCAGCTGCGAGTCTCACACAGGCAAGTAGCTACTGCCGGGAACGGCGATGAAATGTCCCCTCAACCGAGTCCTCCGCTTTTAAAGCTGTTGTTTGTTGGCTTGCACTGTGCTGGGGCCCAAACCCAAGGCCTTGTGCATGCTGGGTAACTACCCCCTCCACGGTTAGCCCCCTGATTCTTTCCTTACCTCTTAGGAATTATCATTTTATCTACTGGGTTGGGTTAGGACTGGTGAAGCAAACAAAACCAGACCTAATATAAAAAAAAGAAAGAAATAGAGTTTTATCTAAGAATTATGTAAAATTTTAGTTTAGAGAAGGATGCCTATGTCATAATGTAAGATGTATTATTCATAATGCCAGGATTTTACACATTGATTACTTATTTAAATTATTTTTTTTTTTTCGAGACAGGGTTTCTCTGTGTAGCTTTGGAGCCTGTCCTGGGAGTCACTCTGTAGATCAGGCTGGCCTTGAACTCACAGAGATCTGCCTGCCTCTGCCTCCCCAGTGCTGGGATTATAGGTGTGTGCCACCACCGCCTGGCTACTTATTTAAATTATTGATAGCTATTATCTAATGTGAGTGCCTCCTGTGTGTCATTTGATGCATTACTGGGTCATGTTGATCTGCTGTGACCTGGTTAAGAACAGGTGTCCAAAGTCACATGATCTTCTATAGAATTCTGCTAACTCAAATTGCTCATCTTAGTTTCCTCAGTGACATGTCGGACAGTAGGGGGAGGGTACAGAGCATAAGTCTTGGCAGGAGTAATTAGTAGCAATTATGTACTTCTCAAATGAAGGAAGATTAAGAGAAAGGTTATCACAATGTCACCATGCCCTCTTCTGTAATCAGGACACTGGCTGCTAGATAGCATCACCCATGAAGCTACAGCCATGAAATCTCAACAACATGGCTGCCTGAACAGCCATGTCTGTTTACACTATCAGCTGATGGCACACTCAGTTGACATTCCTATGTGAACAGGGGAAATCTCAAGGCCCCATCCACCCCTCAATGAAGAGCTATAGGCAATCAATGGCTGCTGGGACAGGGAGAATCCATTGTCTCCAGGACGAGGAGGCCTGATAGGTTTTTCAATCCCAAGCAGGCATCCCTAGATACACATACATATGAACAGCACTAAATGGACTCAGTGGGATATGTGCTCAGTGTGTGCATGTGTGCGTATGTGCATGCGTGCATGTGTGTACGTGTGTGTGTGTGTTTGTGTGTGTGTGTGTATGTGTGTGTGTTGGAGGGGATTTGAGAGTAAATGGGGGTATGGGGAGAGTTAGAGGGGGAGGGGGAGGGGAGGTAGTAATTATGTAATATTCATATATAAAAGTCTCAAAAATTAAATTTAAATTAAGTGTAAATAAACAGATACAAATTATTTAAAGTTGTATAGAGCTGGAATATGGAACTGACATTGAAATAGACAATACACTCCTGTTGTCAGTCTGTATTAGACACACCAAATACAATAGAGATATTTTTCTCATGAAAGTCAAGCTGTACTTCTGTGGTGGCTCTCTGAGGCCTTAGATGACCCTGCTCTGCCTCTCAGAACTCGGCTCCAGGTTCCAGGCTGTCTCACCACCACATTTCAAGAAGCTCCATGCACCAGCAAGATGCTCAAGAAGGCAGGAGAGGAGGAGTGAAATCAGTCTCTTAGGAACCTTCTTAGCTTGGAGTTGAACTCACAGCATCCTGTGTGTTTTCTGCCAGGGGCTGACATTCAGTGACCTGGTGCATGGTGGGAGGGCAAGACAAATACATGGCACTCAGGAGAACAGGATCCAGTTACACTGAACAGGACAAGTGTTCTCCTATGCCTCAGTTTCCCTGCCTGTAGACTGAGGAAATTGACTGAAGTAGATCCCTTTAAACCCAGCACTGTGCGATTCTGTGTGCCACACCTCTGGCATGCTTGAGGGAGATAGTCAGGACGGTCTCTGGCCAGGTGGTCATCTGAGGCCAGAACAGGAAAACATCATTGCCAGGGTCAAAGAAGTGGTTCCTAGCTCACACTGTACACCAGAGGCCCACGTCTTACTCTGAGCAATGATGTCAGGACTCAGTTCTCCAAGGGCTTTGCTCCACTCTCCCCTAGAGTTTCCTAGTCTGTATGTCCACAAGCCTCCTATGGCCATTACTTGGGCTGGTACACCTAGGAGCCTGTCTCTGGACATTTTTTAGTTTCTCTTCAATTCCACAACCCTTTCTTCTTTTCTCTATTTCCCCACTCCCAACCCCAGCTCTCTGATAGGACCCATCTTATAAATAATTCATACTATGATGTTAACTGTTCAGTGTGATTCACAGGAACAAGGGAGACAAAAGTGGCTGGCCCTGCCCCCTTCCCATACCATCCTTGCATGTGATCTGGGGATGAGAAGAAAAGGCTTAAAGACCACAAGAAATAAGGTCATGGAGCTCGTGTGCTGCCAGAGTTAGAGTGCAAACACAAGTTTATCTGCGCCCAAGTTCACAAAGCACCTGCCACTTCCCTGCAGGAAGCGTGTGCATTTCCTAATTCCTCCTACAGGAATGTATGAAGTGAGAACTGGCTTCTGCTCAAGCTCACTTTCTGCACTTTCTCCAAGCTCTACTTTGTTATTTGGTGACAGTAGATTGGTCTCATTTGGTTTTTAGGGTCACATTGAAGATTGCAGCCTCTTTCCTGACCAGAGCTGGTTAAAGAATGCCTGGAATGTCTCTGCCGGCAGCACAGCAGCAGCGTTGTCTGCATCAAAAGAGAACTCTGCTTTCCCAGCACAGGTCCAGATGCCTAGAGCTGCCTCAGGGAAACAGGCCGGCCAGCTGCACCTGATGCGTAATTCACCTGGATTCATTGCCCCCTGAAAAGGATCCTTTTCATCCTTCTGAAAAGACAGAGTGAAACCGGGTTGCTAACAAAGAGATGGGGGAAAGGTACCGGGGCAGACTGTCAAGAAAGAGAAGGATCAATAACCTGGAGGAAAGGCAGGACGAGTGAATGGGACACCTGGAAATGCAGCACCCCCAGCTCTCTTGTCACCCTGGTCTAAGGAATAACCCGATGAAAGACGCCTGCCTGGGACTGCCAAAAACAGCTAATTACAGAGAAATTGCTAGCAGAGTTCAGGTCTCCAAAATGCGTTTGGCAGAACATTAATTTTAAAAAGATGATTAAAAGGTAAAGGTCTTCTGCAGGGAAAAATAGAACAATTTGGAAAAACTCGAGTTAGATGAAATAGCTGGATGTCTTCTTTGCTTTGTTTCCAGAGTCTTTAATATGGTAACGAACACTGTGGCGGCCTAAGGAGGAACAGAAAGATGAGAGCTTTTCCAGTGTTCGTGACCTTCCTTGACCTTCACACCATAATCACAAAATGTATCTCTCCTGACCCAGGCTGGTGATTCTAAAGAGACTAGAGCCTCAGCTGTGTGAGTGTGTGTGTGTGTGTGTGTGTGTGTGTGTGTGTGTGTGTGTGTAAGGACTGATGAGGAGAGGAAGCATCTGACATACAGTAGGTACTCAATAAATGTTTGTTTTGACTTGGCTTCTCCCCAGAGCCAGCAGAACAGAGGAGGACAGAGGCATGTCTATGGTGTGTCCAGAGCAGTAAGGAGCCTCAGCATGGTGGGGCTGCCTCTCCTGTTTCATGGAAATGTCAAGGGCTCTAGCTGATGAGGTTCTGCCAGGCTGAGTGGCAGTTTTCAGAGTCTTCTCACAGAGCATCTCTGCTGTCTCCAGGAGACAGATGTTTACCTGGCTCTTCCAAAGGAGAGGGACAGGGTGAGGGCACTGGACCCAGTCACTGTGTCTTGTCACTTTTGGGATCCATCTCGGAATATGAAGCAACCTCCTGTCATACAGTAAATCCAAGGCCCTAGTTCACACACACGTAGATGCTGTGCCTGGGGCCAGTGCAAGGCCATCTGTTTGGCCCAGGAGTGAGTAATACAATCTTTGCAACCAGCACATTGTCCCATGTAACTTCAGGCTGTGTGGAAGTGACATTACCTCACTGTGCCCCCGAGGAGGGCCAGTCCTAGGGAGGCCAAGTAATGGGCCTGCTTGTGTCAGAACTTAGTGGGGACCCCTCAGATACTGAAGCATGCCTCCCAAATGCCTGAAATTCTGCTTCTTACCCCAAATTCTATTTCCCTTGGAGGCAGCTCTTGAAAGACTTTTTTTTCTAGTTCTGACATAGCCTCTCTTTTGTGTGATTGTGGCTGTCTGCTTGAGTTCTCCAAGCCTTGGCTGCTCTGTCAGAAGGTAAGTGGTAACAGCACTAACCATCATTTACCATCATAATACACCACAGAATACATGCTCCATTGAATCCCCAGCACTCTACTTCGGATAGCCAGTAAAGCCCTGTTTTTACAGACTGGGATCTAAGCATCACATATCCCACTTCCTATCCCCAGACAAGGGCATCACCTTGAAACCCCTTCCTTCTGTTGGAATTCCTGGCTACTCCCCCAGCTCCATGACCACACAAGCGCTGTTCAGATGCTTAGTCATTCCAGGGCTTTATGTCCTACGTAATCCATACACTGCATGGCCGTGTAATTTGCGTGCAGTGTGATCACGCAATCTATGCACAGGCGTGGCGTAGTTCCATTTGCCCATATACAGGGGAATGCATAAAAAGTGGTCACAGAGTCCTCCCCCTTCTTCTCCCCCTGCTCCCTGCACATGTCTTCCACAGGCCTGATCACATTCTTTTCTGGCCCTCCCTTCTCCTGATAAAACTCTGATAGTGGGTTTTGTTGTGCCTTGTGGCTTTTCTCGAAGGGTAACAGCGCCGCTTAATGAATAACATTGCGCCACCGCATAAAACCAACACCTTCCAGTTCAATCTCCAGACTCCTAAAGAGGGTACTATGACAGTACCCAAGCTGCAGAAACCCTGCTTCCTAGACAGTCACATCACCGTAGGACCCATCCCATGAGTTGGTCTTTCCTATCTAACCTCGGCCCCAGGACTCTGTTCTTTCCATCCTTTGTCTGAGCTCCCTTCCTTGAAGCCCAGACGGAGTCTCGTGGGGACACATTTCACTTCTCTTCTCAGACTGCCTTTTCACTTTTCACCTTCAGGCATCTCTGAATTGTCACCAGACTCTGAGTCATTTGGTGTCACAGGTACACTGTGAGCCACAGGATGACAATTTCACATACATGTTCCCCATGTGTAGCCTTCACGCTCCTGCCTGGCCCCATCATGTGTTCAGACTTGTATTATATCTCCTATCATGATCTCAAATAAACTCTTTTCTTTAAAAGAGGCTGCCATTCCTTTAATAAGAAGAAATGAGAGGGGACTCGTGCTTAGCTTGAGTGGCTTGTTCAGCCATTTGCTGAATCTCGGGCCCCAGAGGAAATGTTCCCAGTTTGTGCTGAATTGTTGGTCTGCAGGTGACCTGCACCACCTGGTTTTGTAGAAAGCCCTGGGACCTCAGTTAGAGTGGATGACGGACAAAACTGAAGTTTGGAATGCGAGTTAGGATTTGTTTCGGGGGCTGTAGAGGTGGCTTGGCTGTAAGAGTGCTTGAGCCGTCACAGACGAAGGGTGAAGTCACACATGGTACCTGATATTCCTCAGGAACTCCCACTCCTTACCCAGTCAGCCTTCCCTCATGTGGGATATGAACGTGGCATCACAGACACTTCACAGAGGACAGAATGTGAGTGCGAAAGGACCTAAGCCGAGTGACTTTAGAAAAGGCATCTGTCCTTGTGGGTAAGGGCCCTAAGTCTTCGTTAGCCGTGTGTAGCTTGGGGTGCAGACAGAGTGCTCAGGGGGTTCTCCCACATAAATCTTATTGGTCGATAATAGACATACCAGTGGCATGGAGCCTCTCTGGTGTTAATGATTTATTAGGTCTGGGTGTCTGGGACCGGTAGCGAGTCCATAACACGGCCTCTAATAGACTTAATCAATTCCTCAGCTGACATGTATTGGCTCCCTGGTGTTGGACAGACTTTCTGTAAGTTGTGGGACACAGAGCTACACTTGTGTCTTGTTGGGCTGGGTGTCTTCTTTTCTGGGCACCTGGGCATGGAAATTAGAGAAGGTGCAGACTCTACAAATGTTTCCAGGAAAGTCAAGTTCCTGCACACACTGGGCTCTGTGTGGATTCCTCAGGAGGATGGCTGCATCCTCACATTGACCTGCATTGGGCTCCAAACACTATGCAACTGTTCTCGAACGAAGCAGAATGGTAACATTGTGGTGCTTGTCATTTAGTGTTAAGTTCTCTGCCTGGCACCTCGCTAGTTGGTCCTTCCTGTCTCCCAATGCTTCCCTCTCCCTTCCAGCACCCTTGCTTTACCTTTGTCCACAGTCCGTGCTTTCGGAATCATGATCTCACAACGGATCTTTTGATGGTGTTTCTTGGGTGGAAAATTCCAAGAAATGAAATGATAACTCAGGCAGTCACATAGGAAGCAGGAAAAGAACATTTGAAAAGCCCCAAACATACATTGAGCTGTGCCTGTGTTTCTGTGACCCAGCTGGTGCTGAGTGGAGCTAGGAGTGGGCAGTATCTACACAGAGAAGAAAGCCGTCCAGCATGGCTCCATCAGCACTGTCTCCTTGACATCCTCATGATGCTCCCAAGCATGTGCTGGTTGTACCAGATGTGGGGGAGGGGGAGGGAGACCCTCTTGCAGGTTGAATAGAAAAGGCATTTGTTTTGTTTTGTTTTGTTTTGTTTTGTTTTGTTTTGTTTTGTAAAGCAATCTTCAAGAATAATATTAGAGGTTCTTGGATAGGTGAGGTTCATTTTCTTTTCTTCTTTTCTTTGTCTTTTTTTTTTGCCTTCCCCTTTCTTTCTTACCCTCATGTAGCTCAGGCTGGCCTTGAACTCACTCTGCAGCTGAAGATGCCCATCTGCTTCTGAGGCTTCTGTCTCTACTTCCCAGGTGCTAGGATGGCAGACGTAGTCTCTGGTCCTGCTGGTTTGAATGTATGTACTGCCTTGTCCAGTAGTAGTACCCTTACATATACACCATCCAGCTGGTTGACTTATTTACTTGTTTACTGAAATGTTAGATGAGGAGATTTTTGGAAATACATTGTTTTAAAAATATAAATAAAATAACTTAGATGGTAGCATTTTAACTGAAAATTTTTTAAGACAGACTAAAACGTCTTATTCTAAAAGTCCTGAATCTATGTGCTGGTTCTGAACACTACAGCATCACACACACAGGGGTCTAATTTGCGAGCTTTGTAATGAACAGTGTGTTTTCCCACCACGCTCCTCAAATGGTGGGTAAGAAGTATTTGCAAACAATACCAGAAAGGAAGCAGAGGGGGCAATAAAATCTCCTGAACGCTGGTGATGTGCCAGCACTAGGCAAGGAGTTCTCGTACCATGACGACCAAGGAAAATCGGCGGTGTGCGAGCATTAGGCAAGGAGTTCTCACATTATGATTATCAAGGACCCCATAAAACAGATGCACTATCTTCGGATCTTACAATAGATGCCATAACCCCTCCAACAATTCCAGAAAGTAAGCACTGTCACTATCCTCTGCTGCGCAAACGAGGAGGATGGGACTTTCTCACCAGAGTGGAGTTCATAAGCAGTAGAATCTACCTTTGTTTTTTTTTGCTTGTTTTTTCTTATTTTCTATTTTAATCTCAGTATTTTTGAAGAATCGTTACTAGTGTAAACATACATATTTGTGTGTATTTATGTGTTTATTTTACAAAATAAAAGTAAAGTTTTGTTGGATGAAACTGGGAGGGATTGGGAGAGGGAGCTGAATAAATATGTTGTGTGGAATTGACAAAGTCAAAAATTATTAAAAATTAGGAAAAACTGGCAATAACATAAGGCTAAAGAAATATTATACAAGTCATACACACATCTGTAAGCCACATATAGAAACATCCTCAAATTGCATAAGACCGAGTTTGTTTCTGTGTCACCTCAGAGTTCACGGTTTGATCATGGACCATGGTGTGTCACACTCAAACTGGGGTAGGAGATACTTTGCATTTCCAGTTAAACGTCAGAACCCAAGAACACATCTGTCTGTGTTGATAACTGTTCTCCAGCTGCATCGTCCTGGTCCCCTGTCCCCATGCCGATTCTCTATTGAACCAGGATGAACAAAGGCACAGGAATGCACATGGCTGATCAATGGTAGCTCCTCAGCCATTACTGCTAGATCTGAGCAGGGCAAGAAACAGTGGTGGGTAAGACTCTCAAGACCCGAGTTCAAATCCCCACAGGGTTATTTTTAAGCGCTGTCACTCCAGAGACCTTTAGGATTATGATGAGTATTATGCTTATTTATGTATTCATTTAGTATGTGTCCATATGTGTGCTACAGCCTGTGTGTGAAGGTCAGGGGCCAGCATGCGGCACCCGTTTCTCCTTATACCATGTCAGTCCCAGGGATCCAACTCAGCTTCCCAGGCTCTGTGGAAGTTCTTTTACCCCTGACCCGACTTTCTGGCCCTGTAAGGTTTAATCTAAGAAGACACCTAGCAGTTCAGGACAGGCGTACTAACCCTCCCCACCCAGCTGGCAGATGCTGTAGAGTGCTGCCACAGCAGGAATCTGCTAGAAATACCTCTTGGGAGACATTCACCAAGACCACCTTCAATTGCAAAATGAGCCGTGTTTCATGTTCCCACACTTACATATAAATAGTTCAACTTGCAAGTTCCTTCATTTGAGTTTTCAAGAGAGACATGATCCAGGAAAGATGGTTCTACAAAGAGATTTGGGGAAGAGGCCTACCACTGTGGGGTTTCCTTGTTCCTCCTCCCTTTCCATCCAGAAGTCAACCAGGACTCCTGAAGTCAAACTCTTAGCTCCTTCCTTCCTGCTCCCAGCCTGAGTGCACCTCTCCAGAGCAGCTTAAATAACCTGGACCCAGGTTACTAGATTTTCAGTTGCTCATTTAAAACATTCAGTGATCCGTTTTGGAATGGAGACAGAGAAGGATGCCAGTTTCACTGAAATCTAAGGTTTCTAGTTTAGGGGAGGACACAAAAACTTCTTCCTGAACCCTAATAACCCATCTCAAACACACAACTTATTGAGAAAAGACTTTCCATTTTTCCAACTATAATTAACAACACACAATTTCTAGAAAGAAAGGAAAAAAAAGATGGAAACCCTGCCTAAAGTTCTTTGATCACTATTCTTAATAAAAAGTCAGGGACTACAAGGGAGAACTAATAACATCTAAAGCCTTAATTGAGACTGGTTCACAGAGAACCAGCAGTTAATGAGTTTCCTTCCCCGTGTTTATAGCATTCTGACACATTTGTAGTTTGTTAGGTTGGAAAGTGTTTGAAAGAGGGAATTGGCCAAAAGGAAATGTGGCTGGCTGGTTTAATTATTTCTCTTTGTGTAGAATAATATCCTTTGTAGTAAAGAGCCACAGTACATTACCCTGTATAAATTGCTCTGTTGGTTTTCTCCCCACTGGGAAATTGGGGGCAGGCCTGAGTCTACAGCTCTGTCTAGGGGAAAGTGGGGGCAGGCCTGAGTCTATAGCTCTGTCTAGGGGAAAGTGGGGGCAGGCCTGAGTCTACCAGCTCTGTCTAGGGGAAAGTGGGGGCAGGCCTGAGTCTACCAGCTCTGTCTAGGGGAATGGCACCCCAGACTGACCACCAGGGCCTATAGAGTGCACCTGCAGTTTTTAAGGGGAAAGACCTCTGAGCAAAGGACACCACTGTTGTACCCCAGTCTGACCTACCTCTGCCATTTTGCATATCCTTATTAAGTGGCTCAGAAGGGGTCCATCACTTTGGGGGAGGATTAACTATTTTAATTCATTTTCTGAAATCTTCAACAAGAGAGGGTTCAGGAAGGGGACATGTGCCTATCATTGTAAGTGTTCTCAGCACTGGCTGAACATCATGTAGCTTGTAGACATAACACACACCTTCGTCTTGTCGACCCCACCTTGAATTTCCAACTGCATTTCTGACTGAGGTGGTATGGAACAACAAGGGGCTGGCACTTCAGACGTGCTCTGGGTGATCCTGCTGGCCATTCCATGTTTGAAAACAAAGAATCTGGAAGGAGCAAGACATGTCCAGAAGAGGACGCAGGTGTCAGAATCTCTGGGCCCTGTAGCTCGTCCTAACTCTTAACCTTTTGACCCAGTAGGTCTGGCCAGAGCTTTGGAATTCACTTTTCCTACTAAGATCCAGGTAAGGCTGAACTAGTGACACTATGGGCCATGATCAAATCCAGCTTGTTCTTGTAAATCAAAAGGTTTTTGAATGTCATAGTCATGCTCATGAGTTGCATTTTCTTCATGGCTGTCAATGCAAGGCAATGGCATAGTTGAAAAATAGCAGCTGGCGCTGTATAGCCCAGAGAGCCCAAGATAACCATGGGTCTTTCCAGGAAGTCTAAACTCTGAGTCTAAAAGGTGGAGCTTTGGTCTTGGGTTGTTATCTAGGGCAAGGGTTAGTAGCTGATATGAAGGACATACCTAGTTGGCTTTCAAATTTCAGATAACTGTTGATTATATCTCCAATACTGCCTGGAACACACTTAAACAAAAAGCTGGTGTACAGTGTCACCCCACTAGCCACAATCACACACAGGTAGCAGTGGATGTGTCCTGTCCAGCTGGACTCCAGTGAATCTGGATGAGATTGTATGAAGAAAGGTAGGGGGACAGCACAGTGGAATATTCCTTTATACTGTGTGAATATATGTTGCTATGGTTGGTTTATAAAGAAGTTGACAGGCCAATAGCTGAACAGAATACAGTTAGGTGGGAGAGCCAAACTCAGAATGCTGGGGGGAAGAAGGGCAGAGTCTGGAGTCACCAGCAGATGCAGAGAGAAGCAAGATGGACATGCCATACTGATAAAAGGTACCAAGCTATGTGGCAAAGTATATGTAAGAAATATGGGTTAATTTACATGTAAGAGTTAGCTAGTAACAAGCCTGAGCTATTGGCCAAGCATTTACAATTAATATTAAGACTCTGCCTGAGTACTTGGGAGTGGCTGCCGGCATAGGAAAACTCCACCTACACAGCATTACAAATAGAGGGTCCTTTATAGCAGAGAACTTAGTCTTTTGTATTATTCCAAACTACACAGAAAAGTTGCCTTCTTGCTGGAAGGAAGTCTATTACACTATACCCCACACTCATTCAATATTCCAATTAAATAAGTAGTCATGGCAACATGTTCCTTTTTAAAAGATTTATTTATTTTTATGTGTATAGGTTTTAGGCCTGAATATATCTGTGCTTCCTGAGGGTACAGTGTCCACAGAGGCCAGAAGAGGGCATCAGAGCCCCTGGAACTGGAGTTACATATGGTTCTGAGCCATCATGTAGGTGCTGGGAATCAAATCCAGGTCGTCTAAAGAAACCAATGCTCTGAACCACTGAGCCACCTCTCCAGCCCCTCTCTCACTCTTTTTTTATAGCCTCAAGATTTATTAGGAAGGCACTTGACCCCATAACTTTTTCTAACTCTCTTCATTTCCTGCTCCACCTCTAAATTCAGTCAGATGAATGACTGCTCCTCCTTATAAGTCTCTCAGGATGGAGATTAAATTTCAGTACATGAAGCCTTCAGAACATTGAGACCATAATGGAGAGGGAGGGAAAGAAAGGCTTGTGAGAGCCAGGGAGCGCTGGACCATGCATTTGATCGTTTGCCTCTATGATAAGTTAATGAGCAGTTCTAATGTTCCCCTCCCGGGTACTTACCATGAAGGAGATGCTTAGTCTCCACAGTCATTCAGGGAAGGCAAGTTCAGACGAACACGGAGACACTACTGCAACCCACAACACATGCATCAGAACACCTCAAATTCTGCAAAGAAAACTGGCCATGCCAATGCCAAACACGATCCATAACATAGGTGACCGTAACCCCCCTGCACTGGTATTAATCAAAATGCTCCCACTGTGGGAGACAGCTTTGTACAAAGTTAAATGTCTGTGAACAAGGGGATGGAGAGATGGCTCAGTGGTTAAGAACACTTACTGCTCTTGCCAAAGACCCAGGTTCAGTTCCCAGAACCCACATGGAAGCTCACAAAATTCACTGAGGAAAAAGCAATAGAAATATCTTGTACGTGCCAGTTCCTAAGTGGACTCTGAGCATGCTGGCAGTGTGGACTTCACAGAGACACTGTACATTCACTAACAATCATTACTCCTGTTACACAGCGGAACAAGTTGAGAGTTAAAGGAACAGGTGCTATTCAAGTGCCTCCAAACACCCAGTGACCTTGCAAAATGTAGATTCCAGCTTGAGCTCTCTTGGCCTCAAGACAAAAAATACCCAGAAGCCATCTACTTGGCAGATGTCCTGGGAGGCATGGAGGGTTCAGTATGGGACAGATGAGGATATGGCCTTGCCTTTGAGGATTCCCCAGCCTGATCAGCTTTACCAAGCACTAAAATGTGCTCAGGGTGGCATTAATGGTGTGAATCACCTCCTGCCATTGTGAAGGTACTGAACGGGAGGTGGGGGGAGAGCTTCATTTTCAAAGAAGAGAATTCAGCCCTCAGGAAGGGGAGAATTGGCGTCACAGGGCCCTTTAGAGCTAAGCAGGTTGACAGGACAAAGGCCCAAAGCAGAGACTGTGTGTGCCCTTCCAGAATGGTGTGAACTCTAGTGGGCCCAAGTGTGTCCTTGGCCTTCCACCTGTGCAGCGCTCTGCTTTTGTTAGACATCTCCACTGTCCTCGGAGTCCCTCACATTGTGAGCCCAGCAAGAGTAAGTAGGTCAGCAGGGAGGGGCCGGGAGCCTGTGCTTGAGGGCTTAGGATGCCATCTTCTGCCTGGCTCTGGCCACCTGCTCCACTATCTAAGACTCAATAAAACAGAGGGGAAGGTGGGGGCTGAGCTGCTCTGAGCTGCTCTGAGCCACCCCTGCCCTGGCTGCTCACCAGAAACCACGTGCCCAGGCTCTGAGGAATAGGGACTGAGAACATTGCTTTAGGATTCTCAGTTCCGTCTGTGCCTCTGCTTCAGTGTGGTGGGGGTGGAGTAGGGAGGTAAGGGGGCAGGGGGAGGGGTGGTGGTGCGTGGGGGCACGGGAGCATTGTAGCTCTGGCTGTCCAGGAGTGTGCTCAGCCAGCACTGAGAGGTAGAAACTTGCTTGGGATTAAAGGGTCCACTCTTCTTCCTAATGCGAAATACTTCGCACTTGGTATGGCTGAGGCAAAAAGAAGTATTCTTCTCTCATAGAAAGAACAGAAATAAAAGAACATAAGAGGGGAGTGCTGAAACCATATGCAGTCAGTTAGGCTTTTCTAAAATTAAAGTCTCTTTTAATAATATTTATGTGTCATCTGATTAGATCAGAAATACATGGCTGCCACCGAATATTTGATTTTTTGAACAAAGAAAATAAAACTTGGAGCATCCATGAGACTCCCCCTTATGGTCTAGATTGTCCTCGCCTGCTTTCTGGGCACAGATCTAACAGACACATATGCCATGCATTTGTCACCAGAGCATCACATTGGGTACCCAATTCTGGACATGCCATTCTCTTTTGATTGACATGGTTCCTCCACGCCCACAGGCAATGATACAATCTCTTTTCCCCTTATTAGGGGCCAGCTTCTAGCATAGCAGCACACAGTAGGAAATCTGCAATTACTTATTTAATGTGAGTTTACTGTTTAAGGAAAAACTAGAGATGATCAAGTCAGTCATGGATATGGCCCACAGACCTTCTATTTTTTAAAAAAAAGTTTTTGAAATCATTTTTCCTCCACTATATAATGGGCATATATAAGAAATTAGGACTTGTTATCCTTATAAAAGTATTCATCACAGGGCTGGTACATAATAAGTCCCCAGTAAAATTATATATATAGGGAAAGAGAGAGACACACATATGAGACATGTAACCTATTGGAAACTTTTAAAGGAGGATGGGCCATCATGGATGCTGGCATATAGCAGATGTTGAATGTTCTCAATCATAGGCCTGGAAAAAGCAGAATGGAGCCCCAGGTGGTCACTGTAAAGTTCTGTTTCAGAAGACTATACCAGGGCTTTCAAAAGGCACAGACCCCGCAGATGGCTACACAGACCTACACAGCACGTGCTGGTATATTCAGGCAATCGGCACACAAGGTTATGAAGGAGAAGGAGCCCCATGGTCTGCTAGAATGAGGGAAATTGGGTACACAATTCAGCTGCAGTTTGAAGGTGGACAAACCCAGCGACATCAATGTCCAAGGAGAGAGCAGAGAGCAGTCACATGGTAGACAATGGCCACCTCACCAGTGGAGACCATACTCTGGTAACTGGTTCAGCTGACAGACTGTTGCAGAAACACCCGAAGGACAGACTCACCTAGACTTAAAGTTCTATCAGCTATCTGGGTATGCCTCAGCCCATCAAGTTCACACAAAAGCAATCAGCACAAAGACCAAACATAGACTGTTAAGAACATCCCACTTCCATAGACATCCTGAGGTTCTCTTTTCAAAATACATGAAAAAGATCTTGATTCAGTGCTCAGTAGCTGCGTGCTACTCTGAAACCATTTATTTTGTCTCCCAAATCTTCATTCAGGGAGCAGAATTGTGCTCTGTCAATCATTTGGCAG